>VSMD01021564.1:0-17351 GCA_008750895.1 Mirza zaza
CCTATGTACGTAGGAGAAGGGCTCCTAAAACTTGGAATGTGGCACTGACAACCCCAACACAAACTTCATTTTTTCACAAACATAGTAGTTTTAGGAAGAACTCATCTCACTCAAAGATGAATAATTATGTAAAAAAACAGTTGGAAATCTATAAAAAGATACTCTAAGGGAAAAAAGATAAAAGGGGTAATGAACTCTCTTTAGAAATACTTGCTATGGAACATATGGACATTATGATTAAGCTTTGTGACATAAATATTTAAAAATCCCTAATGAAACAGATTATGTCTATAAGTCAGGATCTCAAAGCAAAGGGAAAATAGACCAAAGTGTCAGAAGCAAATAAAACATGAGCTGACAGAACTAAGAGAAAAATAATAGAAGGAAAAAACAAAACAACCAATCAGAAATGAAGAACTCTCTAGAAGCAGTAGAAGGAGAATAGTTATTGCTGAAGCCACAGCATGGGAGATGAATTTCAAGATTTGAGGAAACTTGAACTAAGCAGAAGTTAAAAGTGATTATAAAAATAAAAGGCAGGAAATACTGACAAGGGGGACATAATATATGTATAAATAGTGTCCCTCAGGTAAAGAGCAGAAAAAACAGAGACTTTATTATTAAAAAATAATAATTTAATAAAATTCTCTAGAACTAATGACAAATAATAGGTGCAAAAGTGAACAAAGATGCTATGGCAAAATGCCTGGTAGTTGTTTGTGAATGTGTTTAAATTTAGGACTATGATTAAAATAAATATGGGAATTATAGTTATAAAACAGACTATTAAAGTCAGAAACCTTATCAATGTAAATATAACTAACGGAAGTTGGGAAAGAGTGGGAGAGAATGGAGTGGACCTATAAGTATAGTGAATATCTCATCTTTTATAACCTGGGATCAAAAGATTTCGTTAAGGCTAGTAAATCAAGTAATAGAAGCATAGGTATGTTTGAAGATATAAAGAAGAGCAAAAAATGTAATAAACTAAAATCTGATGGTGGAATAGAGGAAAGAGAGAAAAGGGGAGTGGAAATTTACTGAATATTGCTCATTAATAGGTAGTCAATAAATATTACCTTAAGAAGTAGTAGATTAAGGCTAATATGTAAAAGATAACCACTAGGGAAAAAAAGTTATCCAATTCATTAGAAGAAGCACAAACACTTCCAAGAAAGCACAGGACAAATAATCAAATATTAAATAAATCTAGTAAAAAAAAACCCTTTAAGAACATTACACACATGCTCCCATGTGTCCGTACACACACACACACACACACACTCTTATTTGCACTATGAATGAAACCATAGAATCTGACATTCCAGATGGAGAGTTACAGAGGGCCAGGGCCAGGTCTTAGAAACCCTCAGAGAACAGGTTTATTCAAACAGTGAGAAAATAGTGGTAGGTTCCAAAAATGGTGTGGCTGCAGCAAAGAAATGACAGGGAAAAATTCCCTGTACCAGTGTTATGGGTTGAATTGTCTCTCCCAAAAGGACACATTGGAGCCCTTAACCCTCAGCACCTCAGAAATTGACCTTACTTGGAAACACAGTTGTAACAGATGTGATGAGCTAAGCTAAATGAAGTAATATGGGACTAGGTTGGACATTTTATTCAATATGACTGGTATCCTCATAAGAGGAAAATTTAGAGACACACACAAAGAGGAGAACACCATGTAAAGACAGAGACACACAGGGAAGATGCCATGTGACAACAGAGGCAGGGATCGAGGATGGTATCTACAAGCCAAGGAACAATGAAGATTGATGGCCAACAGCAGACTCTAGGGAGAGGCAAGGAGGGATTCTCCCCTTTGTGTCTCAGAAGGAAAATGGCCCTGCCCCCACTTGGGCTTTGGACTTCTATCCTCTAGAACTGTAAGACAATAAATTTCTGTTCTTTTAAGTCACCCAATTTGTGGAACTTTGTTACTCTAAGAAAGAAATACAGAAGAAGATAGCCATGCGGCTTTGAGACCACTGATTTTCAATATGTTGTCACTATCATTCATAATCCCCATAATTTTAGTAATTTTTTGGTCACATGTGAAAGAGGAAGAGAAAATAGGAGTTAACAAAGTTTGTAGTTGGAGGGCAGATCACCACATGGAAGGACATCAAGTATTCCTCAAGGTGTGAAATGGGAGTGGGAGGAGACCAGGGCAACATGAGACAATTGGGAACACTCAGACACATTGTGAGATGGGCCACCCTCTGCCCCACTCCTGGCATCCTGCTACAGATTGGATGGATACTTGAGGAGTTTAACTGGATACTAACTAAAGAACAAACTTTTCAAAGACTTGAGGGCTAGGAAACACTTGTTCATATGTATTTTTTTAAAAAGAGTTCAAAGAAATGTGTGTTTCAGAGATCACAGTAAGAGAGAAATTGGAAGAAATTCTGATGGGAAGTTAGGAGTACCTTTCTTCCAGAGATAGGCAGAAGGAAGACATTTTCTGATACCTGAAAAAGAAAAGAATGGGAGTAATCAAGAGTCAGTTAAGATGAATTATCTAAGGGAGGATGAAGAAATTGATAACTCCTTACAGTAATTCCTTGGAGCTCCCACTTAACCACATTTGTGCTGGAGCTAGGGTGGAGTTATAAAGGCCCCGTTCCCACTGCCTAAGAGTGGAAGAATTTGATCCTCTGTAGTAAGTGAGGTATATCCTGTGCCCCAAAGTAGACCCCCACGTGCTATTTGTTCAGAAGCATCATTGTAGACATGATTGGAACTATAGCTACCACAAGTATTCTTTTGGATAAATGGGTAGTTAAGGACTTTTCTAGAAAGTCAAATTCTCTTCATCACAGTGTTTTAAGGGGAAAAAATGCCATTCCTTGCCGGTGCATCTTCGTGCCACAACATGTTTGAGGTTGAGGAGGCAAGTTTTGTGAGCTCAACTCAGAAGACCTAGGTTTGGGGCCTGGTACTGCCATGACTTTGGATAAATTGCATTACCTTTCAGAATTTTGATTTTTCTATCTCGAAAATAGGGGTGATAATTGAACTATTAATTTTTCAGAATTGAGAAATTTGTCAAATCTGAAAGTGTACCAAATCCTTCACACTTGTATCAAGGTGATTTTTTTGATTCTTAGAGGGCATTTTATATGCACAATTTTCTGAATCATTTCCTTTGAGGAATGTTTAAAAATCTTCTGTCAAAGTCTGATTAATTCCAGTCAATTCTTATTGTTGTTTCATTGTAAGTCAGTGCCACTATAGTAGAAGAAAGTTCTAGATTGTAAGCAGGACTTGTAAAGGATCGTGCTTTGTTGTATTTTTGCAAATGAGAAGCAGTTTTCAGAGTCCAAGCACAACTTTATATTTTTTAATAACAAATGTAATTAAATGTAATATTAAAAGTATGAAGTTACTGAGGGTTTTGGAATATTGAGGTAATGCCAAACTATTAATATTAGAAAGCACAATATGTAATCTATGAAATTTAAGATCAAATAAGCTTAATGAATAAGGAACTCAAGGAGTCACCTTGATAAACATTATGTTCATGGTTACAGCATACTGATTTATGTTAATTTCCATTTTAATCACTCTATGCTCTTAAACAGAATTGCAAAAAAAAAAATTACATTGGAATTTCCCTGAGATGACTTTAATGCTAAAATTATACCTATTTTCTACTATTTCATAAAACTTGGATCTCATTGAGAATATTTTTTACAAGTAAAAGTAAAAACTTTAGTAAGAACAAAAGTAAAAGTGGCATAAATGCAAAAGTAGCAAGAAATCTATTCAAATTGAATACCAGAGAAGAAACAAATCTGGCTTCGGGCTGATTTTATATTTCAATTTGGAGCCATGAACCACAAAAATAGCAATGTTTCATATCATGACCTTTTGATCTGTGTTTTCTTTTTCTTTTGGTTACTTTTCTCCAAATGCAGTTTTGATGTCTAGTCCTTAGTATGAGTGTTTATTCAGCTTCATTTAATTTCTTATTATGTCCAGCTTTTTTGTCAATAGTGCATTTGGAGAGCAGATTTTTCAGAATTGTGTACAATAGCCTTCCTATTGCTGATGTCTGGGCAGAAATTGGGATATTGGTGTCAGATTGTTCCTATTGATCCATGTTTGTGGGGTTTTTTTGTACTAAGCATCAGAGACATCTATGCTTTTATTTATTAGCTCTGTCTCCTCAGTCATAATGTTATGAGCTGGTTAGTCAAAAAACAGAATTAATCTTGAGCTCCTAAAATCTGATTACCAATCATGAGCATTCTAACATGAGGTAGGGGAAAACCGGAAGATGATTTTAAAATCTCTGTTGCAATGGAGCTAAACTCCCAAGAGTTCTAGCTATACTTTTGTAACCTTCAGTAGTTTCTGTGTTTTTGACCTTACTGAACAGCTGTTAAATGAATTATTCCTTCATGCTTGGCAGTTTTGTTTTGTGACTATCTTAAAATTCCCCGTAAACAGAGATATAGTGATCTGCATGAGCCCATTTCAGGAGAGTGAAGTCTGACTTTTTATTGCAGATATAGTATTTTATTGTATTGTCCTAGCTTCTGTTATCATCCACCTTTCTAAAAAGATTGTAAATGGAATGCTATGTTGCTGTCTGTCATAAAATTATAACTTACTATACTTTTAAAACTATGCAGGTGTCTCTATGCATAGATTTTGCTCCTGAAATGGAAGAGTGTTTATTTCAACGGAAGTATATTTATCATCCTCACTTTTGAGGTTCAGTACAACAGTATCTTATCAAATTATAGAAAGATAAGTGGAATGGAGATGACCTAAGGAATATAGGAATATAGATATTTTTGAAAGAATTGTATATGAGAAAGATTTCTAAACTGGTAATATGATAGAAGCTTCTGGAATTCCAGTTGTAACTATTACCTGTAATGATCAGGATGTGCTTCTATTTCAAGAATGTGTAAGAATAAAGTCTTGGCCAATAATTTATTTGCCCTCAGAGTCTCCTCAAATGGAAGACCTTTTAAAAATCTGAAAACTACTGGTTTTGGAGATTTTTAGAAGACATTTATTTCACCCCAGTGTTTGTGCAGACAGTACATGAGACCTTGCTAGATAATCTTCTGGACCTCAGAGAAAGGGGTTTCTACAGCAAAATACCCAGTGCTGGCATGTAACAAGCCTCCCTGCCAGGGCTCTGTAGCTGTACTCTGGCCTCTTGCTCAAACTTCCATGGATTTGGACACCATCACGCTACACATAAAACTTTTCATATACTTGAAGATTGTTAAATTATCCCTGACTTTTCATTTAGAAGAGAAATAATTCTTGTTCTTTCAGCTTTCCCTCAAAGGTATTAGCCTTCAAATCTTTTATCACTTTCATTGCTCTCCTTTGGCACCTGTCCAAGTATTTCACAGACCTCTATAAAGTTTTGGAACTTAGGACTAGAAGCCATGTTCTGACAAGTGAGAGGATGACCTCAAATTTAACATAACATACATTTTATACATTCCCGGAGCATCGCGTTTGCTCTTGTAAACTACCGGTGATGCAAAGCAAATAATCTGCTATCCCATAAGAACCTTTGTTCATCTGTAATTTTTCTAAAATGTAGCAGACAGATATTTCCTGTCTCAGAGTTGCGTGCCATATTTATTTTTCTCTCCAAAAATAAGGTAGTAGACAACAAAACACAACAAAACTCCTCAAGAGAGGAGCAGATACAGTCTATTCATAGATACATGGCAAAGATGGTAAAATGTGAAACAAATGTGAAACAGCTCAGGGAAGCCTGCTGGTTGTGTGGAATGAAAGAAGAGTGGAACAAAAGTGTGACAGACTGAGTTGTTTTGATGATGATTATAACACAAATTTCAGTATCATTTTCAAAGGTCTGATGGCCATGATCCATTGCGTGCCATGGGATTCCAACCTTACAGAAAAGATCCCACCTTAGGGAGTTGTGACATGGCACATAAGTGTCCAACCTGCCATGCTATGGGGAGTGCTGAACTCAGAACGCTGGCTCCATTCTGCCTACCTAAAGTCAATCTGTTGAAAGTATGGCTTGGGAAGTGTAGGCTGGATCTAAATAAAAGTTAACTTATTTGTACTAAAGGACAAGGATGATTCACAACATTTTTGTCCATCTGGTTCAGTGATTCTTGATTATTTGTTCTGCTCTGCATCGTCTAAATTGCTGCACAGGTGAGTTCCTTTCTATCTCTGCAGGTGTCTCTCAGCACCCTCAACTTGTACTCCACTGTTGCCAGCTGTGCTGAACTCCCTGCATGTCCTTGAATACAACATGCTTACTTCCCTCTGTTCCATCTGGCATGCTGGTTCCTCTGCTTGGGCTGTTCTTCTGCTTTCTTTCTCATATAGCTTCCACTCACCTTTCAATATTAGGTTAGCATCAGTTCTCCTCAAATACCTCTTCTGAACCCTGTAGACTCCTCCAAGGACTCCTGCCATGTGATTCAAAAGTACCCATGCTGCATCCAAAAAGTTACCTTTGTTTATTGCAGTGGCTTGTGGAATTGTCTTCCTCAATAAGTGTGAAAGACCTGTGAAGGTAGGGTCACCTTTTTCATTTCGTTTTTGTTGTATGCCCAAGACTCAGAATAGGGCTTGGTACAAAGGGAAGTCCAATACCTTTGTCAAATAAGCAACTCCTGAGACCAGCATTATCTCATTAAACTACAAATATAATTGAGTTATTCTTTTATCTTTGATTATTTTCCATCGAGTACAGGATCAAGTATAACATTTTTACAAAGGATATTTTTGTCCTTCACAACATATTCACAACTTAACCTTAAAGATTATCTCTCTGAAGTTTGCACCCAGGTTTTCTCTCTATACTGTGATATGCACTTCAGCCATATCAGACAATTTATTCTTACCTTATATGTTGACACATATTCTACTCAGCCTCACATCTTTTTGATTTAACTTTTTACTCCAGCATTTATTGCAGCAACCAGTTGTGCTAAGGTGTACTCTGACATCTTGCCTCTACTGCACAATAAATCTCTCACATCCCCCGCCAGGGCTTCTTTGCCAACAGCACTTGAGACACTAGCAGAAATCTGTCCAGCCATTCTACACACGCTCAAATCTTCAAGAGCAAACAAGTTAACACATCTGGGGAAACCTTTGACCACTGGGGGTAACAGCCAGTCAATAGACCTATTTTCCAGGTCCTGAACAGAAAATTCTGAAGTATAAGCTCCTCTGAGGGTCCCCAAACAGCTTGAGCCCCAATTGTCCATGGTAGCTAGCTCAGGAATGCATCTTTGGATTGGGGTTTCCTCTTTCCAACTTTTACACTTTATTGTCTTTTTCTTCCATTCTGTGTGATCACTTTGCAAAACAAACTAGCTTCAGACAAACCCTTAACTTGTTTGGGGGAAAAGCCAGGGTTAAAATATCTTAATATGCCATGTGTTCCTTTATACTTATTGTTCTCTCTGCCTGTAATTCCTTTTTTTTTAATTTTGATAGTTTTAGGACTTCAAGTGATTTTTGGTTATATGGATTGTATAGAGGTGATGTCTGGGTTTTTAGTGTACTTGCTGCTTGAATAATATACATTGTACCAGATAGGTGGTTTTATTCCCTCCCTCCTTCCCACTCTCCCCGATTCTGAGTGCCCACCCAAAGCCCTCCTCTCTTTCAATGCTCCTATTCATCATCCAAACCTTGGTATAAATGGCATCTGTACCGAAAAGCATTTCCTTGAGTTCCAGACTTAACTACTCAATCCTTTAGGTTCTGACTGCATTTTGTATGCTTTTCTTGTATATCCAGCCCTGTAATCAAATATTACGAAACTATGAGAATATGAAAAATACATATATTTAATCATTTAATTTATTTGTAAAATATCTCCTGACAAATGCTTGTATATAGAGATAGTTTTTAAAGAGTCTAAGGAAATCAAATTTTCTATTATCGACATTCAGGTTTATATTCTATATTAAATAATCTCTATTTGTAAATTTCCTGTTATTCAGGATGAGTTTCTATGGAGCACTCATTCTACACTTAGCAATATTCTTCATTGACTATTTGGTGGGTATTTCCTTTAAGGGTTCATTTTGTACCTGTTAGTGTAAATCATTTCCCTCGCATCCCGGTCTGAAGGAGATGGTGAACTCCAGAGGCATTTATGGAAGCCCTGGTGGCCTTCAGGGAGATCTGGGGATGAGGGTTGGCAGAGTCATTGGTAGAGGAAGCAGGATCCCAAGTGCTGGTTTCTGCACCCAGGCACAAGCTAAGGGGTTATTTTCATGTCACTTGGGAATGCTCAGGCCATGTTGTGTAGGTCTCTAAGTGACCTTGTGTGACAAAGAATCACACAAGGAAGCTGCCTATGTTCACTCTGTCACTGTAATGGAATAAGACAGAACAAAACATGGACCACAAGGCCTGGTAGAAGAGAATGATACTTGGCAACATGGAGGCTTCCCTAAATTCTCAAAGGTTGCTCTGTAGGGGTGGCAGAAAGAGTTCACTTTCCATAATGATTCTTTTTGTGACACTGTCAATATCTAGTCTGGAGAGACCCAGAGAAACTCGGGGTACCTAGTTAATGGAAGCTTACTACCCAGAGGTCCTACTGTGGTGGTCCGAGAGAGATTAAAAACATCTTTTCCACACATTTCCTATTTAAGAAATAATACATAAGGATTGTATGTTTTTGTCTTAATTCTAAACCGAATATGAAAACTTTGTTTTGGCTTAGAAGTAGAAATGTTACTTTTAACCTTAAACTGTTAATATATGACGATTCCTTCCAGGCATATATTATGAGAATATGGATGTGTCGTCTTTTACTGCCTCTGTTAATTGGTACTTTTTAACTTATCATGTAGAACCACTTGTAAGGCTACATTTAATGCAGAAAACCTGCATGACTCCTTAAATTATGAAAATCTTATTCCTCAAAAGTCAATAATCTCAGGGCCCTATGAATTTATTATAAATATTAAGCTTTGAATAATGTAAGCTGATCCTACCTGATGGGATTTGTTTCCTGTCTTCCTCTCACAACATATTAGAACTACCAATGATCCCCTGGGATAAGCTCCAGTGGATGAAAGGGGCTTTGTGGGGATGTTTCCCTTGTGGGTTTGATGCCTTAGTGGAGTGTGTCTATTCTCCAGCTCGGCCGCCTCCTCTACTAAAATGACCTTGTTAGTTTAATAGAGGATCTCATAATCACTCCTTAGCATGTTTGTTAACTGGGTGTTTTTGTGAACCATATTACTTCAGATTAGAAGCATAGGTCTTACAGATGATATAATGTAATATTACTTATTTGGGAATGTTGATTATTTAAGGTTTTTATCATCAATTACATTTTTTGGTAAGATAATGTGAGATCTATGAATACCACAGAGAATATTTTTATAACAATATTATAAAATTATCATCATAATAAATGCCTCATAAGAGAAGTCCAAATACACATTTATATTACCTGAGATGAAAAAGAATATTTTAATAATTTATTTTTTTCATCTAATTGGCATTTTTTTTTAAAGGAAAAGATATTGATTTTTACAGAATGATAATATTTTCTAAACTCCAGATTGGAAGTGAATGTTTATCTTAAGTTTTTTTTTTTCTCCTAGAGTGGTAAAGTAAAGCATGTAAGAGCTACAAAATGATCCTCTCCATAGTCCTGACACTTAGTGGAATATGGTATCCAGCTACAATTTAAAAGGTGTCTGTGGACATTAGGGTTCTTAATGAAGTGACAATAATTGAATGAAGTAACATAAGTTACAATAGTTAATCCAAGTTTGCCTGCATAAGTAAAGGCTCAGAGACAATGAGGTGGATTGTCTTTCCACTACAGAGGAGAGAATTGTCTGCAGACTTTCAAAGATATGGCCACAGCTCTTTGCACAACAGTCTAGTTGCCAAAAAGGACATGGTAAAAGGACAGAGGCTGACAGCTCTGGAATTCCTCAGTAGCAGAGCTTATCCAGGAATGAGCATTAGAAGTGTCCAGTGAACTTTTGCAAGGCAATATATTCATATTGGGAACCAATCCTGACCTACTGAATTGGGATTGGCACGTGTGGCAGGAGGAAGAATGGATACCTTAAAAATGCTCTTTAGTCACTAGGATGAGATGACTTGGTTAAGAACCATTGCCCTAGGCCCGTGCTTCTCAAACTTCAGGAGGCGAAGGAATCATCTAGAGTGTTTCTTGAACATCCCTAATCCAAAAATCCAAACTTTGAAATGCTCCAAAATCTGAAACCTTTTGAGCACCTATATAATTGAATTTCAGATTTTTTTGATCAGGGATGTTCAGTATCAGCAAATCTTCCCAAATCTGAAAAAAAATCTGAAATCTGAAACACTTCTGGTTCCAAGGACTTTGGATAAGAAAACTCGACCTGTGTTCTGATTCATGAAAATGGAGTTGGGCCCAGGAACCTAATTATTAACAAATACCTTGGCTGATTCTAAGATAAGTGCTTAGAGGCTACACTTAGGGGAATAAGGTTCTGCCTCTCCCCAGGGAGTGATTTAAGATGACCTCCTGTGTGCACGTTACCCATCAAATTCATCCTTAAATGGTTTCTGTGTCTCAACAGCAATCTAATGATTATATCCAAAAATTACTTGTTTTAAAAAATTCAATGGACTTTTTTGGTATATTTTGTTGATATATCATAGGTGTACATATTTTGGGGATACATATGATATTTTGATATATGTATACAATGCATAAGTATCAAATCAGGGTAATTGGGATATCCATCACCTAAAACATTTATCTTTTCTTTCTGTTGGGAATGTTACAATTCTTCTAGCTATTTTGAAATATACAATAAATTCTTGTTAGCTATAATTTCCCCACTGTACTATCGAATACTAGAACTTATTCCTTCCATTTAACTGTATTTTTGTTCCCATTAACCAACTTCTCAATGGATTTTAAAAATTCTTTCTGTACTCTGTATTTTTTAATTTTAGTCAAAGGACTTGAAGAGTCAAAGAATTCCATGAGATGTGTGTGTGTGTGTGTGTGTGAGAGAGAGAGAGAGAGAGAGAGAACACACACACACATACACATACACACACACACACACACACACACACACACACACACGTTCCCACACATCTCCATTTTCCTCACCTCAAAGGCAACAATTTTCACCTTTTTAGCAGGTTACTTTACATCTACAACAGTGTCACTAAATAATATTCTTAAATTTTTTTGATTTTCCAGTTTTAGTCATTATTTGTTGACTTTCTTTTCTCCCCCACTCTCTCCTCACATGTGTAACTCCCTGCCCCCATTCTTCCAATATAGTCATATCATAGTTTAGATTAGATAAATAATCCTGCACAGTTTCTTCCTGGAGCTAATAACTAACTTATTTTTAGCTTGCTTCATTTTCTATATATTTATCATTAATTTTATCAAACTCTTTATCTAAATGTGCCTAACTTTCTTCTCAATGTATTCAGATGCATCTGGTCCATTATCGATTTTATCTCTTTGGTGACATCTCTCCACGAGATTTATGGCCTGCTCGAGTCTGGATGGGTTGGTCTCCAGACTTCTGGGCAGTTAACATCCTGGGCTCCCCTTTCCTGGTTTGTGCCTTTATCTCTGCTCAGTGTGGGAGCTCCTCCAACCTGTAATGCATGTCTTTCTCTTTCCTTGCTTTACTCACTCATTTTGACAAACATACCACAGCTTCTTGCATGAAAGATGCAAAGGTTGATCTTTTGAGAACAAGAATATCTGCAAATGCCTTTATTCTACCCTAAAAGTTCTTCTTCACCTTCAGTTATAGAGCTAGCTGATATACCTAATTCATGAGTCCTTTGATACTTTTGTGGTACAAATTGAGTTTTGTTTTGTGTGTTTGTTTGGTTTTGGCTTTTTATGTTGCCGTTTAGGATTTGAATTTATAAGATATAAGAATTTCCATAGTGTATGCCTATTTTTTTTCCAATTTCAAAAATTGTGTTGCTGTGATCTATTTTAATATGATCTCCATCTTTGGAGGTTTATGGCTACTTTTAAAAATACCTTATTTTATAAACTCTCTGAAATGAAGGATACTGGGAGGAGCAAAAGTCAATGCTGTGTTCTCTCTGCTATCCATGCCCGGAAGCAACATAGTTCATCAATTTTGATCTCTCAACAAAGTTGGACATTGCTTTCCATATTTTCTTTCCTAAAATACTCTTTTGCTTCCAGAAGGCTCTTTCAATTTTTCTTCTTCTCAGGCAGTTCGTTTTTAGGCATCCTTCTTTACTTAAACTTGAAATGTTATAGCTACTACAGCTTCCAGGTTAGACTTTCTTTTTAATTCTTTACTTTCTTCCCAGTCAACGTTATACTGTCCCTTCCTTTCAAATACCATTATTCACTGATAATTTCAAAATGTGTATATTAATTCTCTCCTCTGAACATCTATGCAAACGCTCAAGCTAATCTCACCAGACAGGTATCTCTAATGTATCTCAATTTCTGCATTTCCCCTTTTCTAGGTCTTTTATTTTCCTTTATCTTAATAAATAACACAGTACATTGTTTACACCATTGCTTAAGTTAGGACAGAAGCTGGGAGTCATCATTGGTGCCTTCCTCTTCCTAAAGGTACCCCCTGTGGTTTTTTTTTTTTTTTTTTTTTTTACCAAAATATCTCTCAACTTTTCCATTCTTTCCATTTGCATCACCATCCTCCTGGTCCTCTTGCACCTGGGTGAATATGTCAGCTGGCCAAATTAGTCCTTTCACTTTCATTCCTGTTCTCTAAACGTCTCTTCATTGGGCAGCCAGAGTGCTCTTTGTAAACTACAAATCTGATCACATAATCCTCACACTCTTCCTCCACTACCATCATCCATACTCCTCAACCCACCCAATTCTTACAATGTTTTTCCATTGCACTTTGAAAAACACCCACATTCTTAATACATGCTGTACCTCACTTCTAACCTCATTCAACAGCATTGCCCTCTTGCTTTCTTTACTTCAGCCACTCACAATAGACTTCATTTAAGTGCTCAAAAGTGGAAGGTGTCCTCCCACCATGGGACCATTGCCCATGCTACCTCCTCTGCAGGAGTGCTCTTCCATCCCTTTGTCAATTAACATACTCAGCCCAGACATCACTTTTTCTGGGGTGCCCTTCCTGACTCCACCTCAGATAGCTTTGCTGTACCTTTTAGCTTTCATAGTGATCAGCTGTCCCTCAGGTCACTTACAATAACTGTAATTATACCTTTACTGAATTATTTTTGTTAGTGTGTGTGTGTGTGTGTGTACTCCCTAAACTACATTCTTAAAGGATGCATAACATCACATTCAAGAGTATCTGAATTTGCTTTACTCAACTGTCATTTGGAATTCCCAAGAACAATGAGTAGAATGGTTCGGTGGCCTTTTTGGTGTTGTACGGAGACAAGCAAATTGTGTTCTTAGGTGATTTTCAGGTTCCTCAAGCTAGAATTATTAATATATAAATACTATCCATTGGCTGAAAGAAAATAATAATTAAAGCTCTGTCTCAAGGAAATGACAAGTGCTTAAGGTGATGGTTACCCCATTTACTCCGATGTGATCATTACACATTATATGTCTGTATCAAAACATCACATGTACCCCACTGTGTATAACTATTGTGTACCCTTAACAATTAAAAATAAAAAAATGAAGAAAACAACAGAAAATATGAGAATAACAGAAAATAGGGGAAAAGAAAAAAAGAGTGAGTAGAAGCTTACTGATTGTATTAGTTTTCGAGGGCCATCGTAATAAAATACCACAAACTGGCTAGCTTAAAATGCCAGAAATTTATTCTCTCATCACTCCGAAGGCCAGAGTCACCACACTCCCTCTGGAGGTTTCAGGAGAGAATACGTCCAGCGTGTGGTGGCCGTTGGCATTCCTGGGTCTACAACACCCCAGCCTCTGCCTCTATCTTCTCAGGACTCCCTCCCTGGGTCTGTGTCTTCTCCTTTTCTGTATCTTATAAGGACACTTGGATTTAGATCCTGCTTGGTTAATGCAGAGTGATTTCATCTTGAGATCCTTAACTTACTTATTTCTACAAAGGCTCTTTTTCCAAATAAGGTCACATTCACAGGTTCTGGGTGGACATGTATTTGTGGGGCTTCAGTAGGATGTTGCCTGAGTGAATAGACTTTAAAACTGTAGTTCTCAATGGGTGTCCCTTGAGAGAGGGTGAAGATCTAGGAAAAGGCTGTTGTTCATGAGACTCTGTTGAGTGGTGGAAGTAAGAAAGGAGAGGAGGGGTGCGTGTATATGTGTGTGTGTGTGTGTGTGTGTGTGTAGCTTCTATCTTCCTTCCTTCAGGTTGAGAACCTCTGCCTTACAGATTGAGTCCCAAACATACCTTATTCTCATTCATTCTTACAATTTAACACGAATTGTATTTGCTGACAGGAGATCCTGGAACCAAAGCCCAGTTTCGCAGTTTTTTGAAGTAATTCATTCTTAAACGTAACAGAGAATGTTTAATGTAAAAGAAGCTTCTCCACTTTGCCACACAAAAGTATGGCCTCCAGGACTCAAAGGTCTACAAATTACACAAAGGTGGTTATAGTAGAAGACAAAAGCAGTTATTCCACTAATATACACAACTATTGTGTACCCTTAACAATTAAAAATAAAAAAATATTTTTTTATTTTAAAGAATTTATTTTAAATATTAAAGAATAGAAAACTGTTATATGAAAGGGAAAATGGCTGTAAGCTGTTTCATGGAAGATTTAGTTGAATTCTAAAAAGAATTTAGTTCTCACTAAATGTTTATTGAATTTGAATTGAATTGTTAGTGAAACAAGTCCAATCTATAAATGATTTTCTTTAAGTGGACATGAGTTTTCATCTGGCTAGTGTGGTAAATCTGTGGTCTTGCCTAAAATAAGGTAAGGGAAGAGACTAATACCTGGCTATGTCCACTGACCAACAGCATCGATATCACATCACCTAGACACTCAGTAGAAGTTCAGAATCTCAGGTCTCAGCTGCAGACCTATGGAATCAAAATCTGCATTTAAAAAAGGTCCCCAGGTGAGTCATATATACATTAAAGCTTGAGATGCTCAGAACTAAGCTCATTTCCTGTACCTCTGCTTTTGTGAATAAATGGAGCAGATTTTTAAATGGATCACTTCTGTAGGTCATATGGATGCCTTGCTTGGTTAAAGCCTGCTCCTTGATTAGGAGAATTAACACTAATTAATTCCCCAGGTTGGCCCAAGATGGTCCTTCCAAGTTTCTGCACTGACAACAGCTGCTAGAAGGAATGCTGCACCAGGCAATGGGGAAGAGAGCCTTTCAAAAAGTTAGCAGAGGCATTTTCTATTTGGTGGAGAGTCTCATCAATTAGGAAACAGGACCCCATTCTTCCTAAGAAATGGTAATATTGGTTCCTTAATGAAACTCCTTTTCATCTCTTATGAGCTTTATTGCAATTCTAAGTAACTTGGCTTCCATCCCAGTGTCTCTACGGTTTTTCTGAGTGCAGGCTGCCAAGACACTATGACCCATGGAATCACATCACCTCTTCCTGTTAAAAATGATTTTAGAATATAACAAAAGCCCACTCTTTCTCAGAAGGATGGTAGTGGAAGAAAGTTATAGGACTCAGTCTAGAATAACTGCACAGATCAACCTGGCTGAACTTGTTTTGTTCAAGAGCTAATCAAATCTGTATCATCGTACAAACTTTTATGCTTGCTTGGCCTTGTTTTAAAAACAATACCTTCTAGCTGTTGGGACTAAATCCAGTATTACACAACACAGAGGTGAACCTTTTAAAAAATATTGCTCAGTATGAACACGAACAGTGGAATTAGGCTTCCAACACTAAGCATTTTCATCCTGAAGAATTGCTCAATAATTTTTCTGTGGTAGTCATAATTTTAATTAAAATATTTTAATCAGTGTGTGCTTAGAGACAGAGGTAGAGAACAATTCTAAACAAATCCACAGGCTTGAAAATGTAACAAAAGGGTTCAAGGATGTTGTTTCATGGTTTGTTGAGACCAAAAATGCTGCAAAAGTTAAAACAATAAAGCAATGTTTTCTGGCCTTTGACCTTTGAACATTTTTCTAGACCAAGGCTTTACTTTACAAGACAATAGGAATAGAGTTTGTCATTTTTTATCTACTATTTTTAATATTCTGAAAGCAAATAACTTTTTAAAAAATGGCCAAATCTTTCTGAGGTTTTATTTAATGTCATCCTAGAAATATTAGAAATAAATTATGTTCACAAAACATATTTTAGCCCTCTGGTTATTGGATTAATTAATCACAAAAAATTGATTTATGGGTTTTTTTTTTTTTTGACAGTCAACCTGATAGTCCTGTTTTATTTTTAAGCCCTGTGTGATTTTTTTAACAGTTTTATTGAGATGAAATTTAGGCATCATACAATTCACCCATTTAAAACTTATAATTTGATGGTTTTTAGTATATTCACAGGGCTGTGCAACAATCAATTTTAGAATAGTTTCATCATCCCAAAAGAAACCCCATACTCATAAGCAATCATTCCCCATTTTCTCTCAAACTTCCTACCCCTAGGCAACCACTAATCTACTTTCTGCTTCTTTAGACTGGACTTTTCTGGACATTCTATAAAGATGAAATTGTTCAATGTGAGATCCTTGTGACTGGATTTTATCACTTAGCACTGTGTTTTCAAAGTACATGATTTGTTTCTTTTCATAATTAATAATAACACTCTACTTATGTAGTACTTTTATGATTGAAAAAGTAACTTTCATATTTATTATTTGATTAAAAACCTTGTGAGATAGGAAAGCCATATTGTAACTAAACCCATTTATTTACTTTCTTATTTTTAATTGATACATTTTTACAATTAAACATATTTACAATTGTACATTTGCAAATGCAGTCTTTGCATAAACAGGTATGAGGACTTGGCTGACACTTCTGAGTAGAGTTCAAGGTGCTGAAATGTATTGTCCTATCTCACAACAGATTGTGCCCTGATATAACCAAAAGGTTAGCTGGTTCTGATGTCAGAATAACTTTGCTGCTTCTTTAGAATGCAAGGTGCCTGTCAGAGTTCTAAAGACACAGGACAGGCCGGACACAGTGGCTCACATCTGTAATCCCAGCACTTTGGGTCGTGGAGGTGGGAAGATTGCTTGCGGCTAGCAGTTCAAAACCAGCCTGAGCAACATGGTAGGATTCTGTCTATACAAAAAATAATTTTAAAAAATTAGCCAGCCCAGTAATGGGATTGTTGGGTCAAATGGTAGATTTACTTGTATCGCTTTAAGGTATCTCCAAATTGCTTTCCACAGAGGTTGAACTAGTTTGCAGTCCCACC
>VSMD01021566.1:0-37197 GCA_008750895.1 Mirza zaza
TTAATTGGCCAACTAATATATATATAAAAAAAAAATTAGCCGGGCATGGTGGCGCATGCCTGTAGTCCCAGCTACTCGGGAGGCTGAGGCAGCAGGATTGCTCGAGCTCAGGAGTTTGAGGTTGCTGTGAGCTAGGCTGACGCCACGGCACTCACTCTAGCCTGGGCAACAAAGCGAGACTCTGTCTCAAAAAAAAAAAAAAAAAGCTACCCAAATGGAGATACAAAAAGTGGTACATAGATATAATAAAATATTATTGAGGCACAAAAGGGAAGAACATTTTAACACATGCTACAATGCGAATGAACCTTAAGGCCATAGTGCTAAGTGAAATCAGCAAATCACAAAAGGCTGAATATTGTATGATTCCACTCTAATGAGGTACCCCGTAGAGTCAAATTCATGGAGACGGAAAGTAGAATGGTGGTTGCCAGGAGTTGGAGGGGTGGGGAGTTAGTGTTTAATGAGTAGAGTTTCAGTTTTGCAAGTTGAAAAGGGTTCTGTGGATGGATGCTGGTGACAGTTGCACAACAATGAGAATATCCTTAATGCTACTGAATGCACACTTGAAAATGGTTTAGATGGTAAGTTTTATGTTCTGTGCATTTTACCACAATTACAAAAAAAGGTTTTTTGGTTTTTTTTTTAAAGCTACTTGACGGAAAAGGTGTGCCAAGTAGGGCTAGTGCTGTGGCGAGCCTCCATCTAGATTGCAGAGGGTGAATTAGTGTGAGGGTTGGGCTTGTTGACACCCTTCCTGCTGGAGAGCTGATTGCAGCATCTTGGCATTTGATAAGAGAGAGGCCGCTTCCAAACCTACCGAACTTGCTGCCTGAGGGATGGCATAGGCTGACAAAGGGGACAGATAGGAGAGTGGGCTGGGTGACTTCCTGGGGGTGGGCACGCTGGCTTACTGGGGAAGCTGGATCCTGGCCCCTTCCCTGCTGCCTCTGCTGAGAACCTTCTCTGGGCTGGAGGCCGAGCTCTCCTAGAGGGTCAGAGCCCTGCCCGCAGTGTGGTGAGCCCAGTGGCCCTGGGGAAGTGACTCCTGGGGGGAGAGGAGTGATAGAGGGTGGGATGAGCAGAGGTTGGCGGGGTAGGGCATAGGTGTCTTGGGGACAAGTCTGTGCTCAGATAGACAGCTGGGGCAAGGACTGTACTTGGAAAAGGAATCAGTTCAGGGTTGGGAGGCGCTGAGAGGGGAGGAGACCCGGGATGGGGGAGGACCTGGCCACACTGGGCCTAGCACAGCCAGCTGGCTGGGGCCCAGGAGCAGGGGACAGTGTGGGGGCCTCCACCTGCCCTTCTGCCAGCTGAGAGAGAGGCTCCTGCACCAGGCTCTGGGGACTTCTCCAGGGGGCTCATTCTGGTCTGGATGTCCAGCTGCCTGTGCCACCCTAGATCCTCCCCCCCAGGCACCAGGAGTCTGGGCTGCCAGGAACCAAGCAGGGGGGCTTGTGGCCAAGAAGGGGCCCAGAGGTGAGGAGGTGCTGCAGCGAATGAGGTCATGCTAAGGAGGCCGCAGAATCCCGCCCCGGGGCCAGCCCAGGTCTGTACGCAGCATGTCCCCATTCAATCCTCTACCCAGCCTCTTTGAGGAAGCCGAAGACCAATGCCTGACCTTAGAGAGCTCCTAGGCAGGCTGGGAGAGGAGCCACCCTGACGCAGGCAGAGTGAGTGTCGACCACAAGCCTGGCAGGGTCACCCCAGGGCAGGATCTGTCCTGACTCTGCAGCAGTCGTGGGCCTCCATCTCCCCATAGGTATAGTGGGGTTGATGTCTCAGGATGCCCTCAGCCATAGCAATGCCCCATTCTCAGGGCTAGGTGGGAGGACCGACTCTGATCCCGCCAGCCTGCAGATGAGGTTGTCAGTGGAACAAGGAGGGCCCAGGAGTCTTTGCTTCCATTGCAACCACTCCAGCCCAGTCTCTGCATGGCCTTATGTGTTTTTTGTTTTGTTTTTTGAGACAGAGTCTTGCTTTGTTGCCTGGGCTAGAGTGAGTGCCATGATGTCAGCCTAGCTCCCTGCAACCTCAAACTCCTGTGCTCAAGTGATTCTCCTCCCTCAGCCTCCCTAGTTGCTGGGACTACAGGTGTGTTCCACCACACCTGGCTAATTTTTTCTATTTTTAGTTGTCTAGCTAATTTCTTTCTGTGTTTAGTAGAGACGAGGTCTTGCTCTTGCTGAAGCGGGTCTCGAACTCCTGACCTTGAGTGATCCTCCAGCCTTGGCCTACCAGAGTGCTAGGATTATAGGCATGAACCACCATGCCTGGCCTGGCATGGCCTTATGTTTTATTTACCTGAAAAAGGTGCAGGCAGTGAAGTAAAGGCAGGAAGGAGTGGGGATGGAGGGCTGGGGAGAGACTGGCTCCTGGTTTTGAGGTGGTTAAGGGGGTGGGGAGGGGTTCCCAGGTCTGTCCGGCTGCTTCCTGTTTCCTTCCCTACCAAGCGCATCCACTCCAAGGTGGGGACACCCCCTTCCAGTGACCTACTGGGTTAGGAGGCCTCTTCCTCCTCTAATCCAGGGGCTGGAGCATAGGGTAAGGGGAAGCTGATGGGGGTTGGGACCCACTTCCTGTGCTGGCTTTGGCCTAATGGAAGCAGGAACCTGCCAAGCCCAGCTTCCTCAGGCCACAGGCCTAAGATGCCCAGGCTTGTCTGCCCCCTCCTCGTGCTCAAATGGTCCTGCGGCCACTGCCCCCTCCACAGATGAATGAAGCTGGGCATGAGATAATGCTACAAAAAGCCTTGTCTCTCAGCTGGACACTCACCCCACCAGGCCCAGGCAGGCCCTGCACGTACAACCTGTGAGTCCTCCCTGCCCAGCTGCCCATGGGACCACCCAGGGGGGTGAGTGGGTGAACCGGGAACAGGCTGCTCACTCAGAGAGCCTCTGTGAGTGAGATTGTCCTTCCTCAGGAGGGTGGTTTGTTGGGAAGTAGAGCCCCCGCTCCTCCCCGTCTGAAAACCCCCAAATGATGTAGATGGTGGATGAGTCACCTGTTTTAAGTTTTTTTTTTTTAGACAGTCTCACTCTGTTGCCTAGGCTAGAGTGCTGTGGTGTCATTGTAGCTTACAGCAACCTCAAACTCCTAGGCTCAAGCGATTCTCATGACTCAACTTCCCAAGTACCTGGGACTACAGGTGTGCGCCACCATGCCCAGCTAATTTTTTCTATTTTTAGTAGAGACGGGACTCACTTTTGCTCAGGCTGGTCTTGAACTCCTGAGCTCAAACGATCCACCTGCCTTGGCCTCCCAGAGTGCTAGCATTACAGGCGTGAGCCGCTGTGCCTGGCCAGAGTCACCTGTTTTAGATGCTAAAGGAGATCCAGTTCTGACCCAGTTTGATGGAATTGATGCCACCCATTCGGTCTTCATGGAATTCAGTCTGAGGGGAGACATGGCCCTGTTCTTGGGGAGCCCCAGTCTGATGGGACACATAGCCCTGTTCTTGGGCAACTCCCACTTGAGGGGAAATGCCACACGCTCTCTGCTTCCTCTTTCTCTGACGTGTTCTTTTCCCTCCCAGCCCGATCCTCTGCTCTCCTGGAGGTTTCCTTCCCTGGAAGGAGTGGGCGGGGGGCTTTCAGAGCTCCTGGCTTGCTCTGCGGCCTCCATCCTGCTGACTCCCAGTCCGCTCACTGTCCCTGCATGGAGCCTTCGAAGCCCGAGCATGAGGGTTCCAGCCGGGGAGACTGAGTCATAGTGACTCAGGGGTGACCTGGTCCCCCCTCTCCCCCCACCAGAGTGGCTGCGTGAGAAGCAACGTGAGGGCCAGAGGGAAGGAAAAAAGGGGCTCCTGCTAAGCCTCAGCCCCAGCCGCCCTCTCCCCCGTGTGCTGGAGCCGCGCATGCGTGTGGGAGAGCACGTGCAGCCCAGCGGGACGCCCACGCCCCACGTCTCGGCGGACATGTGAGACAGGGGTGAATCACGGACCAGGAGGTGGATGTCTGGAAGCCAGATGCAGCCCAGCTGTTCGGGGCAGCGAGCACAGCCACCTCCAGACCAGATGTGGAGGCACTTACGTCTCCCCTGCCCCTGTCTTCCAGGCTGCCAGAGCACTTCTGGGGGAGTCCCCCTGCCGTGGGCCCAGCCAAGGATTCTCTCTGCTTACTGGGAGGAGTCCTCTCCGCTCAGCAGACGGGGAGTGGTCCCTGACAGGGCTAGAACAGAGCCTCCACACATGCACATGCGTGCACACATGTGCTCCACACATGCTTAAGCTGAGGGCTCTGGGTGCGGACGCCCCTCAGACAGAGGGCCCCCTGAGGACAGAGGGCAGGAGCTAAGTCTCCCCCTTCATTCTGGTGGCTGCCTGATGCCGGGACCGAGGGCAGGGCTGCCTCCCCTGTCAGACTGCAGGGTCCAGAGGAAGCTGGGAAGGTGTCACCGCACAAATGGGTGGCCTTGCTCAAGCCCCGGTCACAGTGTGATTTCCCTTCAGGCAGAAGTGGACCAAACTCCCCTGTCCCATTGGGAATTGAAGGAAGACAGACCTCCCTTCTCCCCCCCCCCCCGAGAGTAAAGAACGTCTCCTCCGTCACACGGAGGGTCCAGAGGCCAGAAGCTCCGTCTGCCCGTCAGCTCGGGGTCCCTCCGCCTGCTTTTTCTAGCGTCCCCTGAGACAGGGTCTGCCGCAGTTCCCGTCCTTGTTGCATGTGGCCACCTCCCTCCCCGAGGTGTAGCTGTGTCTCCTGTGACCGCTCCTGTGGTCATCCCACTCTCAGTGGCTGGGAAGGCAGCAGATTCCCAGCAGATTGGACATGGCGGTGACTCAGCCCTCGGCTTTCCTTCCCTTGCCGGGGCGGCCTCAGCGTGGTGGGGAAACCCCTCTGCTTGCCGCACTCTCTGACATCCATGTCCGTCTCTGCTGTCCTCCCGGGCGGGCCCCTCCCTGCACCCCCCCCACTGTGGTCCTCGTCTGCTCACAGAAGTGTCATGGAGGGGTGTATGTCACAGACGAGGCTTCACCGCGCCTTCACAAGCCGGGATCCGGACAGGGAATGTGACCTCCGTCTGACAAGTGAGGAGACTGGCCCAGCCGGGCGGCTGCGGGACCTGGGACCTGCGTAGGGCCTGACCGTGGCTGCGCACAGAGGTGGCAGGAACCCGCCGGCCCACTGTCCCCTGGCCCCACCACAGGGCTCACAGTCTTCCTGGAGAGCAGACGGGGAGAACCCAGTGCCTACAGAGGGCTAAAGGGCGGTGTGTGGGCTCAGCGGGCGAGCCGAGGGCCACCTGGCTGGCATGTCAGGGGCTTACGGGAGAGTCCCAGTGCCAGGGAAGGGACTGAGGTTTGGACTGAGGGAGTGGAGGCTGGAATGGTGGCTTCAATTGGCTAAGCAGGGGACATTCTAGTCTTTCCATCAATGGGCACTTTGAGCTCCACCCAGTGAAGGGCAGTAGCGTTCACAGAGCACCTTCCCCGAGGGAGGCACATGCCGCTGCCCCTTCTGCCCCACATCCCTGCACCCATTTTACAGGTCGGGAAACACGGGCCCAGACGGGGACTTCACTGGCCCTAAAGCACACAGTTCCAGGCCTGAGCCCATGTCTGCCAGACTTCAAAACCATCATTTCTGTGGGGCAGGGGGCTATGCTCCGGCCAGTCCTGGCCCACTCCTGTTGCGTTCTTCTGGGGAGTGGGTTAGCTCTGGAGTCAGCTGCCTGAGTTTGAATCCTGGCCTGTCCCTACCAACTGTATGGCTGTGGGGAAGTCCTCAGTCTCCCTGTGCTCCTCCTGCCCCAAACAGTAATGAGTATAATGTGCTGCTACTTATGATGTGAGTCTGTTAAGAGGCATAATCTGTATTCACGAACTGGTGACACTGGGTATTCATGTGAAGACAGGGGCCTCTCCTTTCTTCGCTGCTTACCACTCCCAGCTCCTCAGTCCAGGGGAGAAGAGTAGTTGAGAGTTGGGACTTGGCAAGATGGGGCTAAGGTCTCTCTGGGAATGGGAGACTGACCAAGGGCCTGCTCAGGAGTTGGCGGGGACAAGGGAGGCTTCCTTCCCACTGGCCCCAACCCTCCTGGGCTCCCAGTCCCCTCCCCACTGTGGAGTGTGGGCATGTGGGCTCCTGACACGTACCCGGTGATAAGGGCCACCCAGCAGGCAGGACGTGGGCTACGTGAGGGACCATTGGAGGCGGCTGCTTTGGCTGGCAGCTGCCTGCCCAGCTCAAGGGGCCAAGGCCGGGAGGCTGGGCCGTGGGGTCCATTGTCTGCCCTGCCACCCCCTCTCTGGCAAGCACAGGCTCAGCAGCAGTCAGCAGCAGGCCCTTGGCAGAAGCTTGGTCCTATTCCCCCCACGCAGGCATGCCCTAGCCCGCACGTCCTCTCCTGGGCCTCCAGCCACGATGGCGCCGCCCGCTGTGCTGGCCACTGCTGCTGCTGGCCTCCAGGGGGCACTGCGTGGGCACCCAGGATGTCCTCGCAGGATGAGCCAGGGCTTGGGGGGCTCGTCTTGAGGTTGTCGGGAGCTCAGCCCATTGAGCTGGGGAGAGGGCGAGGGAAGGTGGGTCCTCTGGGAGGCGAGTGGGGCCGGGTGACCCTCTGGATGTGGTCTTGGAGAGTGATTGAAATGTCCATGTCAGACTCCAGGTCTCAGGTGGCCAAGGAGACAGGAAGCTGTGCTGGTCAGCTGTGTGTCCTTGGGCCTCCTCTCTCAGGTCTCAGTTTCCTTAGTTGGGCAACGCAGGGACTGGCGAGGACCCATCTCTAGGTTTAATGTTCTGTGATGCATGGCACCCTTGCTCTTCCTGGCAGGGCTCGGCCCCGGTTGAAGGCAGTGGGCAAGATGGGGCATGTCCTGATCTGTGTCTCCCTCTCCCCGGCTCCATCACAGTGGTGTAAGGGCAGGGGTCCCTGCAGCCCAATGCCCTTGGGAGTCATTGAGGTAAAGCCTGACAGCTCACACCCCCTCAGAGCCCCCAGCCTCAGGCCTCCCAGGGCTAGAGCTGTGGCCTCTAATCAACAGGTTAAAAATAACCCCCATGGGCTCTTCTCCCTCCATAGGAATGGTGTTTGTGTTGGCATCTGTGGCCCCGCTGGCCCTGCCAAATTCCACAGCATGTGACATAGTCAGGGGACTATAGGTGTGAGGAAGGAGTCAGCCAGAGGGGCTCATGCTGCCCCGGCTCCAGGTGAGGGTGCAGAGCAGAGGTCAGAGATGGCTGGTAGGGCCACCTGTGGCCACGAGGCTGCCCATGGGGTTGGGGGCACACAATGGGCGAGACAAAGCCCGCTTACCTGTAGAAATAAAGCGATGTAGGCTACAAGCTGGGGTGTGCCCAGGTGCGGGCCAGGGCCCTGTGGGGCAGGGCTGTGCAGCCGGTCGTCCCCCATCCTCAGATCCTAGACTCAGAATCAGTGAATCAGAGGATTGTGGAATCAGGAAATTCTAGACTTGAAAAGGACTGGAGAGACACTTTTAGTCCAATCCCTGCCCAGACAGGAGAAAATAGCAGCCCCACTAGAGAATATTTATGGAGCTCGTCTTGGGTGCCAGGCTCTAAGCTGGCATCCACTGAATTAATCTTCCCAGCAGCGCTCTGAGCCCAGTTCTGTTTTTTTTTTTTTAAACAGAAGAAGAAACAAAGGCACAGAGAAGCTAGGTAAACTGTGCAAAGTGGCTTCAGACTGACTTCTGTATGATTCCAAAATCCACATCCGTAATCATTACCTTGTCTGATTTAGCAGAGAGGGGAGTAGTCACCCAGAATCATGCTGACTTTAATGTAAAACCATTTCTTCTCCTCTGCTCCTTCAGAGAGACACGGCAGTTCCTCGGCTACCCTCTTAAAAGTCCCTGCTCATCGCGAACAGCAGTCACACTCACAATTTAACTCCTGGCTTTCTCTAGAGAGTCTTAGGAAGAGCATGCTGTGCATTCTCTCGTCTAACTGCTGGAGATGGCACTGATGCCACCCCTGAGCCTTCTCTCCCCCGGGCAGAACAAGCCTGATTCCTTTCCCCCTTCCCCCCGGGCCTGTGTTTGCCCTCTACCCGGCCTCTGTGGCCCTGCTTGGCCTCTTGCCAGCTTCTCCTGATCAAATGTGGACCTGGCTTGGGCGGGGAGGGCTCAGGGTCAGGGCCTGACCTGACAGCTGTCCTTGCGGGGGAATCCCCAGGCATTGGGACACAGGCTAAAGTCCTGCCCTGCCAGGTCTCCCCACTTCCCCCCACCCCACCCCGTGCCCCGGGATGCTGACGTGGGTTTAAGGTGTGGGACTCCCAGGGCATTGCTGAGTCTTTTGGTCCCCAGGGGCTGGGGATGCTGTTCTGGGCTGCTTTGTCCCTCACAGCCCAGGGCAGGATTCCAACAGCAGCAGCAATGAGCACCTCTGATGGCGTACTGAGACTTGCCCTGCGCCGGACACTGTGATGAGCCCGTTACAGGAGCCCTTCCACTGAATCCTCACGACAACCGAGTGCAGTGGGTTTTGTCACTGTCCCTAGCTTACAGGCGAGGAACCCCAGGCGCGGAGAGGGGCTGTGGCAGGAGGTGGTATTGGATGGGCTGCGACGATTCTCTGTTTTGTTTTGGTTTTGTTTTGAATCAATTCACACTTCCCCTGAGTGAAGCAATAAGGCCCATTCCCAAAGCACGGATGGGAAAACTGAGTCAGACTTGGCAGCGAGCCAGGTGGTAGGCTGTCCTGCTCTGCTGTCCCCACCCCCAGCCTGGCTCTCTGTCACTGAAGTGTTTTCTGAGGGTATTCGTCTCCTCATCTCAGCCACTTACCTGGGCTCTTTCCTCCCTCCCTTCCTTTCTAAAAAATCCATCCATCATCCGTCCATCCATTCATCCCCAGCTCCTCTTGGATAAGTCCTTCCAACAGGGCTCCTCCTGGACTCACGGGGCACGTAAAAGGAAGTGCTCCTGGTGGGATGTCACATCCCTGGCAACTCTTCTCTCGTAGGCACCTCATCCACCCCACCCCACCCAGCCACATGTGAGTTGTGAGGCGGTTCCACCAGAGGAGAGGCTTGTGTCTGTTCAAGTTTGGTTTATACAAGGTAGATGTACATTGTTTGCTTATGTACTTGAACTCTGGAAGTAAACATTCCTGGGATGGTTTGATGGCTCCATGTGGTCAGGGACCAGGGCTCCTTCTATCTTATTGATCTGCTGGGTGTGGTTTCCATTTCCAAGGTCGCCTCGGTAACCCAAGATGTCTGCTGGAACTGCAGCCAGCAAGAAGAAGGAAGAAAGCCTGAAGAAGAGCATGCTCCTTCCCTTTAAGGAAACCTCCTGGGAGTCACACACATGGCTTATATCACATTGGCCAGAACTCAGTCATTCAGTCACATCTAGCTGCAAGGGAAGCTGAGCAATATAGTCTTTATGCCCAGGGTGTCCCGCTAAAAACTGGGAAGAATGGGTGTTGGGAGACAGTGTCTTCCACGAAACCCCTTTATTCCCTTTAATTTCCAGTTGGCATAGGGTAGGTAGATGGGGTCTTCTCAGCTTGCTGTCTCCAGCAACCCTGGTTCTCTCCCTTTTCTGAGGCCTCAGTTCTTTCCTGATACTTAGTATTTACTGCCTGGAGCTGCAAATGGCAGCTGTGCAATGCTATATTCCGCTGCCATTGGCTGCTGTCTGCCCTCTGCAGAGCCAGGCGAGTGCACTCTTTTATTCTCATGACAGCCCAATAGCTGGCTGGTCTTAGTCCCATTTTACAGTTGAGGAAATTGAGGCCCAAAGAGGTTAGGTAGCTTGCTTAAGAGCATGCAGCTGGGCTCTGAACCCAGTTCCTGTGTGTTCCTTTCTTTCCCTGTGAGCCTTCCCAGTAGGGGTGGATGCCCTGGCCCCTCTCAGGGTCTGGCAGGGGGAAGAGGAGTGGTCGGAGCCCTAGGAGGGGCCTGTCTGGGAGCAGAGGGCAGGCAGGGGCGTGGCCTCAGTCCGCAGGTGTCTCCTCAGCACTTAGCGCCATGGTCAGCGAACACCTCTGAACAGGGTCTACTGACGGGCTTGGGGATTTCTGCTGGCGCCAGGAGCTGGGCACTGCAGCCACATGCTCAGACGCCACTCTGCCCAGTGCGAGCATCCTAGACCCAGTGTGAGGAAGGGCAGGGATAGGAAGGACAGCCTCCCTCACTTCCCCTTTCTCCCTCCAGCCCACCCTGGTGGGGGAGAAGGGCTGCCCCTCTGCCTTCACCTGGGGAGGGGGCAGCAGGGGACTGAGCCCCTGCCCCAGCTGGGCTGCTTGGTGGGGAAGTGGGGAGAGTGTGCTACCAGCTCTGAGTGCAGGGCCCAGATGCTGGGCTTCTCAGGAAGACCAGGGCCATCCGTGCCATGCCCCTGTCTCCAGGCAGGACTGTCCTTGCTTGCTGCTGACCCCTGAGTGTGAGGTCATTGCTCTGATCTCCGGGCTGGGGGGAGGTTCTCTGAGCGTAAACGCGGTCACCACTTGGACTTGCGGTTAGCAATGTTGCTGTAATATCTCTCCCTGGTCTCTGGCCAAGAGGAACTGCTCAGGAGTCGTGAGTCACGGCTGGCAGTCGACAGTGGGGCAGCCATGCGCAGCTCCAATGGGGGTGTGCTAGGGATGGCCCGAGACCCAGACATAACCTCTGCTCTCAGGAGTTCCCGCCAGAAACAGATGATAAACAGGAAGAGCAGACGTGACACTGGAAGCCCTGGCTTATTGCCTTCCTCCACCGGGAAGTCTTCCTTGATGGACTGCCTGGGATTGCTCTGGGGCTGACACCTTGAGTTCCTAGCTCTGGTAGCATGGGCCCCTTTTTACTTTACCGTCCTGCCAGGTGAGAGCACTGAGCCCCTGCAGGTTCTGTGCTAGGGGCAAGGGTGTGGATAGGAATGTGGCACTTTCACCTGAGGCAATCATTCATTCAGCAAACGTGCTGGGTGCTCAGGATACACTGGTGAAACCATGCACTCAGTCCTGCTCGGGTAGAGTCTGGAGAAGGGAACTTAAAGCAAATAGTCACCCAAACGAAAGAGAATTACAAACTGTACTATGGGCTGGGGAAGGAAAATTACCCCAGGCTGTGGGAGAGTAACCCAGCGATTTGGTTTGGATGGGGTGTGGTCTGACATTTAAGCTGAGCTCCTGCCTTCCCCTCGCAGAGTCCCAGCTAGCTGGGGAGACGCACACATGTGAACATGTCCACGAACAGATGATGTTTATTTATTTATTTATTAATTTTTATTACTCTGTTGCCCGGGCTAGAGTGTCATGGCGTCAGCCTAACTCACAGCAACCTCAACCTCCTGGGCTCAAGCGATCCTCCTGCCTTAGCCTCCTGAATAGCTGGGATTATAGGAGTGTGCCACCATGCCTGGCTAATTTTTTCTATTTTTAGTAGAGACGGGGTCTCACTCTTGCTCAGGCTGGTCTTGAACTCCTGACCTCAAGTGATCCTCCTGCCTCAGCCTCCCAGAGAAGATCATGGTTAAGTGGCATTGTGCTATCACGTCCTCTTGGTCTGTCCTAATGCCCTTGAACTGGAAGCTCCCTGCATGCCTGGACCGTACCTCATGTTTGTATGGCGAAGGTCCTGCCACCAGGCCTGGTTCCGGTGGTGCCTGGGCAGCATGAGTTCTTCGCCTGCCATTAGGAGCTGTGTCTATCCACCACCAAGTCAGCTGCTCTAGGAGTGCCAGGGTGGGGGCTTGGGGCTGTGTGCTGGTCCAGGAAGGCTGGTGGAGATGAGGAGGGACGCGATCTGCGTCTGGAAGGACTGGGATTGGGATGAGGGGACAGCGGGAGAGTGTTAATCATGCTTGGGGACAATGAGGAGACTGGGAGGTTGGTGTTCTGGAGGGCAGGGGCCACGTCTCTGCCCCAAGACTGGCGGGTCCCAGAAGCAGAAGTGCTTCCCCCTTCAGACTGCGGGCTGCCCCTACCCTGTGGGACCTGGCTTTGGGAGGCTGGGGCGCCATTTGGGCCTGGGTGGGCAATGTGGGTCTATGGTGGGTCTTGTGTCCCACCCTCGGCCACCTCTGGGCCTCTGTGGACTGGCCCGGAGCCGAGGAACTCCTCCCTCCCCTTCCTGTCCAGCATCTCCAGGCAGCTGGAGCCTGAGCCTCAGAGACTCAGATCACCTGAATACGATTAGCGATTAGCGAGAGGCCTCTCCCTCTGGGACCGAGTTCTCCAGCGCCAGTGGCCCAGCCTGCCCTCAGTGCCTTCCCTTTTCCCTCTCTTCAGTCCCGCTCTGGCCGGGCTGGGCAAGGCGGGGCCCGGGGCGCGGTGAGGGGGTCCGGCTGGTGTCCTTGGGCTGTGCCACTCCCGGTGGGCACTGATTCCCCTGGCAGCCCCTCCCCTGCCGCCGGCAAGGGCTCTGCAGGGAGACGGCTCGCCGCCACGGTGGCACGCTGCCCACCAATGGGGGCCGTGCCAAGCGTGATGCGATGTGTGCCGATCCCTCTCCGTGCCTCGCGGAGAACCTGCGTCTGCTGCCCCCGCAGCTCGGGGAGCCTGGGGTGGCTTTCCTATCAAGTAAGGGGTGTTTGGGGGAGATGCCTGAAAGGACAGAGGCTCCCCTTTGTGCTACGGGCAGTGGGGCTAGTCTAAAAGAAACCCCTCCTGCCCCCCAGGGCTGGTTTCCACTCCCCGTTGATGAGGCTACTGGGTACTGCCCGGAGCGTCAGTCCCTCCTGCACCCCCAGTGGACAGAGGAGGTGGGCCCCCCGACCTAGTGCTCTTCTCACCCCCTGTGCTTTGGCCCTCCCACCCCACCCCAAAACACGTCGGAGACAGTTCCTTGCCCTCCGTTGCCACGCTCTGCCTGCTGGAACCCAGGTTCCAGGGGAGAGTGAGGGACAGTGGGCACAGAAGCGGTGCGCGTCCATCCGCCTGCGATAACCGGTGCAGACTGCTGGGCTCCTTCTCTGTCACCTTCCTGGGCGGTCCAGTTGTGTGCGGTGGGGGCCGTGCTAGGTTGAAGGAAGCCCAAAGCCAGGGGCAGCTGTTTTATTCTGATGTAGACTTGGACCCCACTCGCAGAGACTCTGCTCTAGGGAGGATCTTAGGACTCTGCGTTTTACAGAAAGGCCCCTCAGTCTTTGTGCCCTTGTCCCTGCTATCACTTGAGATCCTGGTGGGGTGAGGGAGGTGATGCAGAGATTGGGAATGATGGTTGTGCAAGGGGAAACTCCTGAGAGGCTGCTGGTGCTGGTGACAGGGAGGGGTGAGAATACCCCCCAGTTCACCAACATGGGGACTTTTGCTTTAAAAATAATAACCTAAACCAAACACATAGCACTGTATGCCAGGCACTGCTCTGAGTCTGTTAACTAGTGCAGTTCTCAAGAGGAAATGTTATCCCATTTTACAGGTGGGGAAACTGAGGCACAGAGGGGTTGAGGCAGCTGCCCAGCATCACACAGCTAGTGATTGGCAGGTCTGGGGCTTGAACCTAGGCAACCTGGCTCTTAACCACCGCCTCTCCCTGGCACGGGGTCCCCTGGAGAGAGGGCTGGCCGTGCCTTACCTTCATGTCCCTCTGAGGGCGTTTTGCGGCTGGGCTGTGTGCACTGGGTGCTAGGGCTCTGCTGGGAAGAGGCAGGTCCCAGCTGCGCCTCTAGGGGACTCCCTGACTCCAGCAGCTCCTGCCCACCCTCCCCTGGGCTTCTTTGCCTCCTCTGCGGCTACCGCTTCCGCCCTGCTCCCTCCTCCCCGGACAGTGTTCACTTTCTCCAGCTGTGAGCATCTGGACCCCCCAGGAGCTGTCACTGGGCTCTGTCTGCCCAGGCTGTCTTGGCTCGGAGCCCAGTGATCAGGGAGAGGTTGGGCTCCAGCCTGACCCCGCGGCCCAAGACCAGTGGCTTGCCCACTGCTCCCTCAGCCCTTGGGGGCAGTGGCACCAAGCACCTGCCCCCCTTGAGCTGTTGTTTATGACACAGTAAATCACTCACTGTCCCCACCCTTGGCCTTAATGCGGTCTAGAGCCCACTACGACACCCCAGTTAACCACACCATCTGTTTCCCTTTAGAAGGAGCAGCGTGGTGGGTGAGCAAGATCCCAGAGTGGGGATGTCGTAGGGTGGGCTCAGGAGTTGTTTTCTTCTCTGGGAAATGACTTACCACCCGCCCTGACCTCTGCAGTGCCCAGGGCCCCTCCCTCAAAGGGGAGCCTGGAGTCCCCCAAAGGGCACACCCAGCAGCTAGCTTCTGCAGCAGGCCGGATTTGGGTTCAGTGGTGACTCAGATGGGATGGAGGGCGCCCCATTGTGTGCGGGCTTCCTGGAGATTTGGGAGGCCAGATGTCAGTGTCAGTAAAGGTGTCTGAGGACAGGAATGGGCAGGAGGCAAGGATGGGAAAAGGGAAGCCAGTGGTTGCTGAGGTCAGCCCTGAGCAATCTGCGTATTCTTCCACTGATCCACGGGTTTATCGAGCACTTACCAAGTGCCCAGCACTGATTGGGTGCCCGAGGCGTGTGAGTGGGGCCACAGGGGGAAGGGCCTTTGGGGAGCCTGAGAGGTCAAGAGTCTTCTTGGAGGAGGTGTGCGATTACTTTAGCTCCAGGATTCAATCCGTGTCAGCTCCAGCTCTTTCCTGATGCTAATTCCCAAGGTCAGAACCCTGGTGAGTGTGAGAGTTAGTGTGAACTTGGAATGCTGGGTTGGGGACTGTCATTTGGAGCACGCTTAAGTTGGGGAAAGGGAATCAGGAGGTTGGAAGCCTTAGGAATAGTTGATAAAATGGGGAAACTGGTAGGCAGTGCTGGGAACCTTTGGGGTGGCCAATTAGGGCTGGGGAGCCGCCTGGGAGTAGATGGCTAGATGAATCCCAGTCTGCCTTAAGCACCTTTGTTCATTTCTTCCTCCAATATGTGAGCAATCACACAGCATGCCCACTGTTGACATCCACTTCTGCATCCATGGCGGGCGTCACTGGCCAATCCCAGCACTCCCTCCTGAGCCCAGAAGCAGCCCAGCGCTTTTCTCATACACTGGTCCAGGCCGTCACTGCTAACCGATCAGAGTTGACAGTTGACACGAAAATCTATTTACCATCCTGGACTGGGATTCAGACTTGCATAAGGATCTGAGGAGACTCCTGGGAGAGAACTCACTGAAAGGGAAGAGAGTTGGGTTGGACAATGTGGCCAAGTGACAAGGTTTCCCTGTGAGACGTCCAGGGTAGTTAGGATACATGCATGGCTGGTGACCGTCACTAGCTTTCTATGGTCTACCAGCTCTCGGGTAGACTATGAGCTGGGTCAGAAAGAGAGACAGAGAGCGTGCAAGCGAGCTGGGAGTAGAATACAAAGCTTCGTGTGTCTGTTGGGATTCCATTGCAGAGCACAGAATCCACTCTGGCTGGTTTAAGTAGAAGGGGTTTCTTACAGAGTAATAAATGGCTACGGCACTACTGGGGAGGGCCAAAGACAGACTCAAGATTGAGCTTTCGGAAACAACTCTCAAAGCCACACTGCAGAACCGGGCCACTGAGGAGCTGCTGCCTCCTCGGCAATCGTGAGGTCACCAGCTGCACAATGACACTGCAGCGCCATGATCAGGAAGCTGCCGCTGCTGCCAGCTCCACGCTGCGCCTGCTGGGATCCGCCCTGGGAGAGAGGAGCTCCGTGCCTCCCCTCTTGACCCCTCTGCCAGTACTACAGCAACATGATACAACAATGACAGTAGAAAAGACACCCCCTTCCTTTGTTCTCAGAAAGCAGCAGGGTCTGCAGAAGCGCAGCCTTACGAATCTCACGCAAGTGCATCCGATCAGCTAAACGTGACTTACTTCCCGATCCTAACAGCAGGGAGCAGCCCAGGAAATGTAGTTTTTTCATTCTTTCCTGTCTCTGCAATCCAGGAAGGCACATAGTAGGGGTAGAATGGATGTCGAGAACCAGTCCGCCATCTCCAGCACACACTGTATCCTAAACTACTGTGTGCTGCCAGGCCCACAGCTCTGTGTTTGGAAGCTCTCAGAGAGGAATGGACCACTCAACACACCGCTGCACAGCTTTGGCACCCCGAGGGCTCAGGCACGTCAGCGGTGTCCATTGGGCATGGTCCTCAGGGAGTGTGACACCAGGTCATTGCACCAGGTGAAGAACCTCGTAGGCACGTCCAGGAATAGTTGTTGGGACTTTGTAAGCATCCGGGACCGGCAAATGGTTATTAGGGTCAGAGTGATTTTGTTTAACTCCTGGTGGGATCCATCTTTGGAAACACTACCATGAGCACCTTCTATGTGCCAGGCACTGCGCTGGGGATTGGGCACACAGAAAAGAATGAAATAGAGTCCCAGCTGCCTTTTGCAGCTGCTCGTCCAACAGGGAAGAGGTGTAGAAAGCAGATAAAAGGATGCCACGGCACCAAGGGTGCAAAGGGGACAACAGGGGAGCTTCCCAAGGTAGGTGACTTTTGAGCTGAGTCCCAAAAGGCCTGAGGATGCTGAGAGGAGGCCTGGGTGAGAGACAAGGGTGACAATGAGCAAGGCACCAGAATCTCTGTGAGCTGGGCAGGAAGGGGTCTGGCGAAGGGCGGAGAAAGTGTTTGGGAAACCGAACCAGGGATTTCTCAACATCCGAGATTCAGTCTCCTCATCCAGACCAGGTTGGGGGCTCCCGTGCTGGGCACCTGAATCTGGCCAGTCCGGCCATTTGTCCCCTGCTCTCTGAAGGCTATGGGACGGGGTCTGGTGCCTCTGCTTGCACAGGCTGCTGGGAATGATGACTCAGAGCCGAGATGGGCTTGGGGAGCCATGGGCTGCTGCCCAGGCTGGAGGCTGTAGGAGGCCTCTCCCCACGAGCTGGTGGCAGCAGAAGAAACTAGCCCATGTGAGCAGGGCAGCTCCCGCCACCCGACCCTGCCCGACCCTCCAGGCCTGGGGCCACATGGTCAGTGGGAGTCGCTGGCACCCGGAGCCCCAGCATCCCCTCTGCACTCCTTGTGCTCTCTTTCCCCCCATCCCATGGCTGCCCGCTCCCTCCCTGCGCCCCCCCCCTCCCTATTCCTGCCTCCCTGGCTTGGGCGGCTGGGGATACCCATGGTGGGTTCCCCACAGGACCCTGCTGCCCTGGGGTCAGAATGGAGGAGGCCCAGCTGTCAGCTGGAACCCATCAGAGGCCAAAGCAAACCCTGGAAGCGGGCAGGGTGGAGAGGGCTGGCTAATGAGAAAGATGTCCCTGTGAGCGGCAGTCTCCAAGCCTTCTCTTAACCCTTCCCACTCTGACACCAGGACGTGTCCTGACATTTTCCAGCAGTGACAGGTGGCTCCAGGTCTCTGGTTTGTCAACCCACATTAGTGGGGTGGGGCTGATTTAATGGAGAGACCAAAGGCAGTTGCTAATCTGAGAGAGGGGAAATAGCTCCCTCCATCTGATGGGGGTCACATAGTCACTGTTTCCAGGGGGACCCTAGTCTCATGGGGAGATGCATCTCGGACCTAGTCTGAAGGAGAAGACACGGCCCTGTCCCTGGGGAGCCCCAGTCTGAGGGGAGACACGGCCCTGTCCTCAGGCAGCCCAGTCTGAGGGGAGACACGGCCCTGTCCTCAGGGAGCCCCAGTCTGAGGGGAGACACGGCCCTGTCCCTGGGGAGCCCTAGTCTGAGGGGAGACATGGCCCTGTCCTCAGGCAGCCCAGTCTGAGGGGAGACACGGCCCTGTCCTCGGGGAGCCCCAGTCTGAGGGGAGACACGGCCCTGTCCTCGGGGAGCCCCAGTCTGAGGGGAGACACGGCCTTGTCCTTGGGGAGCCCCACTCTGAGGGGAGACACGGCCCTGTCCTTCTGTAGCTCAGGGTCAGAGGTATGGGAGGTTTTGCCTCTTTTAAACTGAACAATTAATATCATGGCACCACTTTTGATTTTCCGTATTATTTTGTGACGAATCAGCAGCTTGAACACACAGCCTTTGCTCTAAAAAACCCCAGGAACTGTGTGGCTGCAGATCCAGAGAACTGTCATTATGGGACCATTTTTTTTCCTGGGTGTCCTCTTGGGGTCTGCTGTTCTCCCCCACTGCCTGCTTTTTCTGAGACCCCTCCTCACCCCACAAACCACTCAGCAAGTGGGTTATTTTCAACAGCCGGTTGCAACTCCTTCTTTGGTATCCATGTAAGTTACATAACTCACGGCTTTCAATTAACTATTAAACTTGGTGAGCAGAACACAAAAGGAAACACGTCTATGCGCAACTGGCCCTTCTTCAACTGCATGGTTTAGATGTCCCTGATTTATTTTCCACAATTAGTGGCTGGCCTTCTCCCAACCTTCCTCCCAGTGCTCTTTGGAGAGCCTGCTGCTGGCGGGGCACGGCGGCCTGGCGAAGCCGTCTGAGGGCACCCCTTTCTCCGGTGCTGGGATCACCGAAGGGCTCAGGCCTCTTGGTTACTGCATGGGGCGAACTATCAAGTTCTGCAAGAGGGAAGGAGGGAGCCCAGGCCCACATGCAGGGTGGGAAGGAAAGGCCCCAAAATGCTGCCACCTTTGCAGGCCTTTGCTGTGCTCTTCAGCTTTGAGCAAGTCATTCCAATTCCTGGGCCTCAATTTCCTCATCTGTTAAGTGAGAGTGAACAATTGGGTTGGTTGGTTCCTAGAGTCCCCTGCACTCAAACTTACTGGCTCTACTTGTTTTCCTACCCTGCTCTGGGCTCCCCCAACACCCTGTCAAGACCACAATGGGAGGGTTATTCACTGACCTCGTCCAGCAAGCGTGCTACCAGGCAGCCTCGTGCTGCTAGCCAAAGGGCTGCTGCTCCGTCTCTTCCAGCCCTAGTCTGGCATTCTGATGCCTGAGGACATTTGTGGATCTGCAGGTGGGTGGAGCCATTTGGCCATCTTTTTGGAGTCCCCTCTGAGCCAGCCACTGGGACTTGCCTTTGGGGGGCTCCTGGCACAGTGAGATTGGTGTGTAGGAGGCTTGAGGTGTGAATGCTGCAACCAACCAATATTTACTGAGCATGTGCTCTGAGCCAGGTCCTGGGCTGGGCGGAGGAGGACCAAGATAAATAAGCAGATGTGGTGCAGTTTCTTGTGGCACTTAGAGACATGTGACCGTCCAAGGTCAGTCTGCCAGGTACAAACCCTGGTCTGATACTCACTTATTCTCACTTGGGCAAGATACTTAGCCTTTCTATGTTTCAGTTCTTCTATCTGCAAAATGGGAATACTAATTGTACACAATCACGGGGTTGTCATGAGGATTAAACCAGTCAGTATTTAGAGCACAGGGCGTGGTCGTTACAACTCTCATTTCATGAGCGCCAACTCTGTGCTAGAAACTATCATGGCATTGGGTATAAACAGTGTTACTTCTGGCTGAGCTGGGAAAAGGGGCTTCATGCAACAGTTGGTGCCACAGTTTGGTCTTGAAAGACAGAGATAAATTCAATGGGTAGCAATGGGGGAGGGCATTCCAAGAGGAGGGGACAGCAGGGGCAAAGGCATGGACACAGGAAGGCAGACACCATGTTGGGGGAACTCTGAAAGGACTGGGATGAGGTCTAAGGGAGAGAAAATCGGAAAGTAGTTGCTTAACCAGACAAATGCCTCAATGGCAGAACGTGGCCTTCATCCTACAGGCCAACGGAGCTGCTCACGGATGCCTTGCAAGGGGGTCCCGCAGGGAGATGAAGCTGCTGTATTTAAATGAGACAGCAGAGTTTGTTCCCTTAGATGATAATGACAAGAGTGATTATCAGAAACCTCTCATTTTTCAGATTTTAAAGTCCGCTGCGTGTTTGCATGGGCACAACCTCATCTGATCATCATGGCGACCTCGTGAGGTGAGCTGAGCAGGGTCATCACTCCCACTGTACAGACAGGAGGACAAGGCTTGTCCAGGGTCGCCCAGGTGGATGGTGGAGCTAGGAGCTCACCTGGTTTTCCCAGCCTGCATCAGCATGGGTGGCCCAGTACAAGTGAGGGACACAGGTCCTCATCCCATGGCTGCCTGGGGAACTAGACTACCTTCTCAAGCCCCGTCCTTGAGCTTGAAAATGTGTGCGTGTGTGCAGAGGGAATGAGCACGCCTGTGCAAGGGCCCCCCAGTCAGGCCAGCACCAGGTCTTCTGTGCTTCTGGCCTGTTGCCAGGGACCAGCGTGAACTAGGTGGCATCTGTCCTCTGCTGACTGGTACTGAGAGCATGGTGACTTACGCAGGGGGTGACTGAGACACCCCAGGAAGCCGGTGCGCTGGTCCAGGGACAAGTGGGGATTCTGGGGGGTGGGGCAGGCACACACATAACCCTACCCTTCTTTTTCTTTCTTTCCTTCCTTCCTTCCTTCCTTCCTTCCTTCCTTCCTTCCTTCCTTCCTTCCTTCCTTCCTTCCTTCCTTTCTTTTCTTTCTTTCTTTCTTTCTTTCTTTCTTTCTTTCTTTCTTTCTTTCTTTCTTTCTTTCTTTCTTTCTTTCTTTCTTTCTTTCTTTCTCTCTCTCTCTTTCTCTCTCTCTCTTTCTTTCTTTCTTTTTTTTTTAGAAACGGGGTCTCACTCTTGCTCAAACTGGTCTCTAACTCCTGAGCTCAAGCAATCCTCCCACCTCGACCTCTAAGAGGGCTAGAATTACAGGTGTGAGCCACGGCACCTGGCCCAACGCTGCCCTTACAGTGAGCCCTTCACCTCTGTAGGGGTCTCCCCTAGCTGAGCAGCAGCCAAGGAGGATGGGGAGAAGCCTCCCTCTCACTTTCTCCTCTCCTGCTGGGACTGTTCCCTGACTCCCCTCCCGTCCTCCCTGCCCCTGGGTTCCTTCCCCAGGGTTGGGAGTTGGGCTTCTGACACCCCGATCCTGCTCAGCCGATACCCCCTCTCCCTTCCATACTGAGGCCTTCCTCCTCTGATGTTCATTTTCCAGGTCTGAGGAAATGGCAGAGCCCCTGGCTTCCCGAGCCTGCACCCCACCCCCAGTTCTTGGCAGGGCCGGGCTGGTCTCCCTTTCTAGAGGACCCTGCCCAGGGCCTACCTAAAAGCCCAGCCCAGGTAGCACCTGCTGGTTCTGTCTGCCAGGGCCCCACTCTCCAGGGGAGTCCAGAAGCCCTGGGGGAGCTGACAGTGAACCCACCCAAACAGGCACATTATACTGTAGGCCCCAGAAAAGGGCTGTGCAGGGGTTTGGAGCAGGTGAGGTCATGGCAGGAATGGGGGCAGTCAGGGACTTCCTGGGGCGGTGTCCTGGGCTGGAGCTGAGCCTTCCTTGAAGGGTGGTGGGATTTGGATGGGGGGGAATCTATACAGAGGATTCTTTCCAGAGGGCGGGGAGCCAGCCTCCCTGCGCTGTAGGAAGCGATGGGTTGAGGGGCACGCTCAGAGGGTGTGGGCACACTCGCCCCAGGCCAGCCCTGGCAGAGGTGCAATAATGGCCCTAAATCCTGGGTAGCGATGGGTTGTTGACTGATTGATTGATTCACTCATTTGCATTTATCCTGCATCTCCTCTGTGCCAGGTGCTGCGCTTGGGGCTAGGGGTTTAATGACAAGTAAGACAGATGTATCTCCACCCTCCTGGATCCCTGGTCGGGACAGGAAGGCTGCGGAGCAAACGGGCCATCCCTACGCGCTGCGATCAGTGCCAGGAGAGAAGAGACCCAGGGTGCCAGACGGCAGAGAGGAGGGCCTCGCCTTCAACCTGGGGGTGGGTCTAGGGAGAGGTCCCAGGGGAGGTGGAGCTGAGCCCTGCAGGATGATGAGTGAGCTGGGAGTGGGGGACGGCATCCCAGAATTAGGGGGGCGTTCCTTTCAATGGGCGAAGATCATGGCATGGGGGGACAGAGGAGGTGAGGCACAATGGCAGACCCTGAGGATCATGCTGCATCAAGGAATTATCCGGAGGGCACTGGAAAACCTTTGAAAGGTTTTAAGCAAGGGCTGGATGGGATCCGATTTGTGTTTTGGAGATATCCCTTAGGCTTAGGTAGGGGACAGGTTGGAGGGCGCCTGAGCTCTCCAGGCCCAGGTCCAGGGCAGGGAGGAGCCCTCCTGGACACAAGCACTGTAAAGGCAGCATGGTGGTCTTGCTGTGCCCCCACTGGGCCCCATAGGGAGTGCTGTCTAAGTCCCCTTAAGGGAGGCCACCCAGGTCTGGGGGCGATGGCTGGTTGTCTTGCCCACAGGGTCTCTTCCTGTGGCTGGGGTGCAGCCACTGCGATGGTGGCTCTCTGGCACCAGTGGGGACAGGTGAGGGCCCCATTCTGGGCAAAGGCTGCCAGGAGCAGGGGGGGGACATCTTGGAGGAGGCAGAGGAGAGCCAGCTCTCAGAGGAGCTGCTTTAGATCAGTCCATTAGTGCCTGTCCCCTGCCCCCCAACACGCATGCACACAGGCGACACATTTGGCCTCTAAGACTAAAATGCATGTAGTTCCCATTGCTTTGCGCGGGGGTTTGGGAGGGAGACAGCCTGCCCCAGACTAAACTCGGCGTGTGGAAGAAGGCAGATGAGATACCAGGGATGGAGGTAGAAATGAGTGTCATGGTCAAGGGGACAGGTAAAGGAGGGCTAGAATGCCAAGGCTGCCTGCCCCAGGAAGGAAGGAGTGAGGAGTTGTGAAGTCTGGGGCTTTAGGGCCAGACCCTGGCACCCGAGCTCCTCCTGGAGCCACCTGTGTAGGCTGGGGATGCAGGGATTTGGGAAGCTTCCTTTTCCCCTACTGTCCTACCCCCTCCCTCCAAAGGGTGAGGGGAGTGAGAGGGCAGGGGAGGGCTGTTTGGCCAGGTCCCCAGCTCAGCCAGCCCTGGGCACCCTGCCCGAGGTGCCTGGGACAATGCTGGGAGGGAGGCTGGCCTGGCCAGAGGCAGCCCGGGAAGGGCAGGAGCAGTGCCCACTTCATTCGCAGTCCTGGCCTCTGCACGGTGGCCTGCAGCACGGCCCCTGCCCTCGGGCTCCCGCCCAGTCCCAGGCTTCGGCCCACCTCCTGGCAGTGACCCGCCATGCCATCCTTCCAGAAGGCCCTCTCCTTTCCAGCCTGTTCCTACCCCTCTGAGGGATACGTGAGGGTGCACGTGTGTCTGCGTGTGCCTCAGTGTGTGAGTGTGTATGCATGAGGGGTGAATGCATGTATGTATGAGTGTGGGAGTGTGTGCATGAGTGTATGTGTGCACAGAAGCACCGAGTGTGTCTCCACGTGTAGATGTGTATATACATGCATGTGAGAGTGTCAATGTACGCGAATGTGTATATGAGGGTGTGATTGTGTAATAAGTGCTTGTGAATGCATGTGCGTGTCTGTGTGTGGAGGTGTTAGGATGTGTGTGAGTATATGTGAGTATATGAGCATGGGTGTGTGTGACTGTGTGTGTGAGTGTGCGGGTGTGTGAGTGTGTGTGAGTGTGTGTGTGAGTGTGTGTGTGTGAGTGTGTGTGTGTGAGTGTGTGAGTGTGTGTGAGTGTGTGTGAGTGTGTGTATGAGTGTGTGGTTGTGTATGAGTGTGTGGGTTGTGTATGAGTGTGTGTATGAGTGTGTGGTTGTGTATGAGTGTGTGGTTGTGTACGAGTGTATGGTGTGTGAGTGTGTGAATGGGTGTGTGGTTGTGTACGAGTGTGTGTGTGTGAGTGTGTGTATGAGTGTGTGGTTGTGTATGAGTGTGTGTGTGTGAGTGTGTGTGTGGGTGTGTGAGTGTGTGTACGAGTGTGTGTACGAGTGTGTGGTTGTGTGTGAGAGTGTGTGTGTGAGTGTGTGTACGAGTGTGTGGTTGTGTGTGAGTGTGTGTGAGTGTGTGTACGAGTGTGTGGTTGTGTGTGAGTGTGTGTGTGTGTGAGTGTGTGTACGAGTGTGTGGTTGTGTGTGAGTGTGTGTGTGTGAGTGTGTGAACGGGTGTGTGTGCGTGAGTGGTCTGGAAGCGTCGAGGCTGCGGCCTGCCACCTCTCCCCTCAGCCCCGCCCGGCCGTCCTGGCTGCGTGGTGGCTGCCCTGACCTCTGTCTTGGGGACGGAGGACCGTTGTCCGGCATTCCTCAGGACAGCCCTCATGCAGGGTCCCCTCCCACTTCCCTCACTAGTGCCATTTGTTTTTCTGACCACACAGCCTCATGTTCCAGGTAGAAAGTGCCGTCGCCCGTCGCTGAGATCCTCCCTGTCTTTGAGACCCATGTTTTCTCTACCTGACGCGTCAGAGTGGGGCTGGGCCGGGAAATGCACCCCCTTCTGGGGCTGTACTGGGGAGCCGGAGGCTGCCGGCTGTGTGGACAGGCTTCGCTGTGCGCAGCCCCAGGCCTGGCCTGGATTTTCCAGGGGACAGTGGGAGGGAGCCGGCCCACAGGGAGAACCGGGATTTGGTTATTAAAGCAAGTTGCCAGTTCAGTCTGCTTTCCGGCCAACTTTCCTTCCCACCTCGCTTTCTGCTCAGAGTAATAGGAATACCCGGGAGGGGTTCCCTTCTCCCTGGCAGGCTGGGGCAGGCTGGGGCCCCTGCCATTGGCCCAGGCCCCTGTCCTTGCAGGCACACCCCCTGTGCCCAGGCCGGCTCCCCCGCCCCCAGCCAGCGGCTGCAGTTCTGTCAGCTGCTCTCCCCAGCTCCGGCCCTGCTGGGAGAGGCCCCGACCTGCTCCCCGAAAGGGCAGGACTCATCCTCAAGGACAGACTCATCCCCGCTCCCGGCCCCCCGACCTCTGGCTTTCTCTGGCCCCTGCCAGGCCTTGCAATCACGGCAGCAGCAGGGCACGGTGGGGTGGCATTATGCCTGGGTTTGAATCCGGGTTCAGCCACTTTCCAGCTGTGTGGTGTTGGGCAAGTCAGGGAACCTGTGGGCCTCAGTTTCCCCATCTGTAACTGGGGATGATGGTGGTGCTGTCTTCCCAGGTTTGCTCTGGGGATTCAACAAGTTAATATTTGTAGGGCACCTGTGCTTTTACCGTGCACTGTATACGTGTTGCTTAAATAAATCCGTCACTTCTCCAATGGTGGCCCACTGAGGGATAGGTGGATGGGGTGGGTGCGGGACCTGTTGAGCCCCAGTGTCACCCTACAACACTTCTGCCTTCCCTGGCACTGAGCTTCTGCCCCACAGAGACCCAGGAAGTCTGACCTTTCGCTCTCTCCCTCAGGATTTAGATCCCCACCCCACCATTTGGTCCTGGGGCAGGGATACCACCGCAGAACATGACTTGTCCCCGCCAGGCTGGCCTGAAGCGGGAAGAGGTACCACATGCAGCAGGTCTCTCTGGAGAGAGCAAGTGGCAGCTTTGGTTCCCAGGCTGGGGACTTCGGTTTTGTTCTGAGGACGGAAGAGATTCACTCGCAGAAACTCACTCGTCTTTCTGAGATAGTCGCAGATGCTCCTGCGGGGCTGGGGGCGTGCGGGGCTTTGGTCGCCTGGCAGGGTGGTGGGGGCATTTCCCCTCCGCCAGCTTCTCCCTTCTCCCCGGCTCAGATCCCACCAGGGCTCCGACCCTCAGTCCTGCCTGGTCCTCTCCAAGGCCGCCCTGGAGTCTTGGCAGCCTCACCCCCCTCCCCACTCTGGTTGTGCTCACTGTGGGTTTGGAGACCAAGGGACCCTTGTCGCTGGGGCCCGGGGCCTGCCTGAGGCTTGACTTCTCGGTGCTCAGAGTCCTCCAGCTCAACTCTGTTCTCAGACCACGTTGCAAGCGCATGCTCTGTGCTCTCCTGTGCCTGGCACTGGGCAGCGACGGAAAAGGCCCAGTTGGTCGTAGTCACCAGGGAGCCCCTTGACCAGAGCACATGCCTCAAAGAACAGCCAAAGGACCGGAGATTCCTTCCTCTTCTCCCTCTTCTCCCTCCTCTCCCCTCCTCTCCCTCCTTTCCCTCCTTCCTTCCCTCCTGCCTTCCTCCCCCTCTTCCTTCCTTTGCTTTCCTCGGTCCATCCCTCCTAGAAATGTGTCCTGGGCCCCTCCTTTGTGGCAGCGTGGGCCAGCCCGACCACAGGAGAAGGCTCACCCTGCCTGGGGCTCAGAGGGACCCCCGCTAGTGCCAGGCTCTTGTGAACTGGCCCGCCCCGTCTCCATGGTTTCGGGTGGATGAGAAGAAGCTGCTTCTGGGAAGGGGGTTCCAGGCAGAAGGAACAGCATGTGCAAAGCCAGGAGGAGGAGAGCGATGGGAAGCCAGCCCTGGGCTGAGGCAGGAAGGGGCTTTGCATTGCTGTGACTCACAGGAAGGGAAGGCAGGGGCCTGCCCGGGAGCCACGGGGAAAGGAGTCTTTGAGGATGGTTAAAGATTTCACTTCTGTGGCAGGAGAAAAAACCCAGGAGAGTGTCAAATATCATTGCCCAAAGGAAGTCAGGAATTCAAGATTCTGGAATCCCTGACTCATCGCTGGGGGTGGAGGGAGGTGGGAGAGGACTGGCCGCCTGTGCTTCATTTTGAGCCTTCCGTCAGCTCCCTCCTCACAGATTCCTCCCTCCCAGGCCCCTCAACCTCCCTGCCCTTGTGGGGGGATGAGTCCCAGTGTTCTGGCTGTCACCAAGTTCTCCCTGTTGTCTAACCCTAGTCTCTCCTGCTGCATTCTTGCACGTCCTTGGTGGACACGGACCACAGTTAGGGCCTGTAGTCTCTCCTCCCCATCTTGGAGGCCCCGGCAGGGCACTTCCCAGGCCTTCCCCACCCCAGCTCCTGTCCCGGGCCACTGGGGCCGGTCAGGGATGTGGGATTAGTTCCTGGGAGACAGTTTTATCCTCGAGCCCCAGGCCAAGCCTCCACCTTGACCTCGGGATGGCTCTATGTCTTAACTTCTCCTGGAGAGGTCAGGAGGGGCCAGGACGCTCATGCTCTTGGTTCCTGTCTCTGTCTTACCATGACTCTTATTTCTGTTCCTGCCTCTCTCCCTATCTCTTTCTATTCCCCTCTCTCTCCATCCCCCCTTTCTCTCTCTGTCTCTGTCTCTCTCTCTGTCTCTGTCTTTTCCTGGTCTTGTCTTCCCCTCCTTCCTTCTTAGTCACCTTTTGTCTCTGTCCCCTGCCCTCCCTCCCTGAGTCTCAGTCCCCATTCCCATCCCTGGCCCCTTCTCTTTCTGCCGTTCCCTGGCCGTGCTGAGGAATGAGAGAGCAGGAGGAAGTCGTGTGGGGCAGCAGGTGGCCTGGCCTGGGCCACTGTGCACGTTAGCCCTGGTCCTTGCTGGGGTTAGAGGAGGCTTGGAGGGCCGGCCCCACTCCGCAGTCTGGTCTTTATGCCAGGCCTGTTGGAAAAATTCATAATAAAGGGTCTGGCACTGAAGCCCTGAGCACTTTAGCTTTCTAGAAGAAAGGCAAGGCGGTTGCTTTCCTACAGGGGAATCCTGTGGCCCAGGCGAGGGCAAGGTGAGAACATACAGCAGCCAGGCTTCACGCCTCCCCTGCAAGGCTTCCACCCCCAAGTTGCTGGTGGGACTGGGGACACTATTTTGTCAGCGAGAGGGGACTGGCCGAGAGGCAGGACACAAACGGGGAAGATGACCGGACTCTTCTAGGCTGGCGAGCAGCTTCCCTGGGCGTCTGAAGGAGGCGGGAGAGGGAGGCTCCGAGTGTGCAGCGCAGACTAAGCTCCATGGAAAGAGACCAGCCAAGACGACGGAAGCAGTCAGGGCTCGGGGTGGCGTGGGGGGCCAGGAAAGCAGCGGCCGGGGTTTTCCTCCAAAGGGAAGGCAATGCATTTTAGGGGGAAGATGGAGTTGTGGTGACTGGGTGCCGGGGCCTCCTGTGAGTGAGAGGCCAAGACGGTCTCCCTGGGGGTCTATGCGCCGGGGCCCCGAGTGAGTGTCTGAGGGTGGACAGACACCGGGGGCCCTGCCATCTACGTAGCTGTGGGGACCACCACGCGGCAGCCGAGGGCCTGGCTCCCAGCCCTTGAAGGCTGAACCCGGCAGCTCGGGACTTGCAGAAGGAAGAGTCTTCCCATCCCTTGAAGCGGTGGGTGACCCCTGAATGCTTTACCTGAGCATGCTATGGGGCGAGGGAGGGGACCGTGACAAGAGATGGCAGAAACACACTGCTGCCCGCCACTGGCGCCCCAGAGCCCCGCGGGGCAGTGCCCTGCTCCTGCTCTGAGGTCCTTCCTCTCTCTGCCTCTGTCTCTGTGTCTGTTGTCCTCTCCCTCACCCCCATCTCCTTTCTTCTTCCTCCTGTTCTGTTCCTCCCTGGCCCCGACTCTCCCGTCAGGCTCTTCTTTCTTTCTGTGTCTGTTTCTCTGCAGCCCCCACATCATGGCCTCTTGGTGCTGCTTGGGACAAGGGGAACCGCTCACTGCATAAACCCACTGGACACCGGGAAGTCCCTGCCCATGTGCGTTGCGCGCGTGTGTGTGCACGTGCATGTGTGAGCGTGTGCGCGTGCGTGTGTGCGCCAGGCACGGGCGAAGGGTGTGCATGCGAATTGAGCCAAGGTGGGGCAGGCTGCGGAGGGTCCGGCTGACAATGGAAAGGCAAGGGCTGGGACAGGGGCTGCTGTCCCCTGTGTGGAAGGCAGGGTCAGGCTTTCTCAGTAAAGGCAGCCCCAGCCCTGCCCCTGGGCCCCAAGTCATTCTAGGAAAGTTACAAGAGCCAAGCCCACGGTGGCCAGCGCACACAAAGCACATTGTTCCACTCCCCAGAGCTTTGTCCTGCCCCTGCCAGCTTCGCAGCCAGTTCCTGGAGGCAAGCTGGCAGTCCCACTGCCGAGGCCAGGCTGCTCACCTGGCTCAGTGGGGTTCCTCCCCTACTTACTCATCATCGACAGGCGGGTGGCAGGGCAGGGCCTGGCCCAGGCTCGGGCAGGCCAGGAGTGTGCCGGGCCTGTGGAGCCTTGGGAGTGCTGCCCAGTGGCCCTCCCTGCCAGCTGTCCCCTCTGCTTACCTTGTCCCATGGGAGCAGGCCCCGCCCCAGGTTGTCCTTTCCCATGAGTCTGTGCAGAGGGCAGGTGTCCTGAGTGGGAAGCTTGCTCTCCCTCTGGTCCGTTTCTCAGCATCGGTCCCTGGCGGCAACCCACCTTCTTGGGGAAGCCTTCGTGTTTTTGTTTGTTTGTTTGCTTTTGTTTCGTTTTGTTTTCAGAATAGGAGCAGGAGGTTGTGAGGAGGGGTGCTCCTTTCCTTGTATGTTTTGTTGAGATAGAGTCTCACTCTGCCACCATGTGCAGAGTGCAGTGGTGTCGTCATAGCTAACTGCAACCTCTGACTCCTGGGCTCAAGCCATCCTCCCACCTCGGCCTCCCAGAGTGCTAGGATTACAGGCGTGAGCCACCGCGCCGGCCTGAGAAGCCTTCTTTGACTGCCCTGTCTCCATCTCAGATAGCCCCTTGCTCCTTGGCACTGCCAGATGGCTGGTCCCACAGCAGGCACACTGCAGGGCTGCCATCCAAGTTTCTGGGTTGAATGGCATTCTGGGGAGCAGCCTGGGGTCAGGGGAATGCTTGATCACTGAGCAGCGCCCACCACCTGCCAGGCACTTGCCGGGCAGCTCCCCAGGTAGACTTTATCATCGCCATTTGGAAGACAAGAAAACGGAGACTCTTGAGAGATTAACCAATTTGCCTGAGGTCCTCCAGCCAAATCCCAAAGCTAACACTTTGTCAGAATGATGTGGGAGGGGCTTCCAGGGCAGTGGAAACAAGCCCGCCAGGGGAGTCAGAGTGTCCCGCTCCGGGTATGTGAGGATGGGAATTCCAGATGTTGCTGCCAGAGTTGGGGTGGAGGCAGGAGGATGGATGAAATGACCCCTTAGAGCTTGCTTGGGTTTAGCTCGCTCTCTTTGCCCTCTTCGTGAAGACCTCCCAGCACCACCTTCAAAGTGTCCACCCCCTTTCCCTCCTCTGGGAACAAACATTTGACAGCTCCCAGGCCCTGCTCAGTTCACTCCAGACCCCACTTCTGGTTTCGGCGCTCAGGGCTGGCCCCGAGACACCCGGGGAGCCTGGTTCAGAGCGGCCCGCCTGTTCCTGCTCCAGTGGGCCCCTTCCCTGCTGCCCTGCTCCTCCTCGGGCCATCTAGGCTAGGATACAGCCAGGATTCCTACCCAGGGCCCTTCTCTGGCATTGAGGTGTCAGAAGAGCCTGGATTCAGACTTCTCATCCCTGGTGACCACCCACAAAGCCCGTCCCTCTTTCCCTCTCCTTTTTCCACCCTGTCTCTGCTCTTCTTTCTCTCTTCCTTCACTGCCTCTGGTGCACCTGCCGTGTGTGTGCAAAGCGCTGTGCTCATGTCAGACCCGGGGCCTCAATGCCTACTAAGTGTGTCCATCAACACCTGCCCAGACAAGAGCATGAAATAAGGCAAAGGGGTCCAAGCAGAGCATTGTGGGAATTCAGGGGGCAACAGGAAGTGCAGGTTGGTGCCAACTTGGAAAGTTTCCAGGAGATGGCATTGACCTTAGAGGATTCTGATTGGCAGAGAAAGGGTCATTTGTGTGTAGACATTGAGGAAGGAGGGCCTGTCGGCCACTCTCCAGTGTGGAAAGACTAGAGTTTTCCATCTTGGACTGTGAGCTTCCAGGCAGAGCCTGTAGCCTCTACAGCAGTGCTTCTCAAACTACCTAGGGGAAGGACCAGTTTTGTTTTCTTTTAATTTCAATCTGTCATAGACCAATAATATTATAAAATATAATGCAAAGGAATTATTAGAAAAATAAAATAAGACATACAAAGTTCAAGCTGCAATTTTATACTGTTGAATTCAAGAGACATAATATCACCGTGTCAAATTGCTATTAAAGATTCTAGATGCCTGTGCTTGGTCTTCACACGGATGTTGTCCCAGGCTGGTCCTACATGGGCTGTGGACAGGCCTGACTGGTGGATCATACCTTGAGTGTCACTGAAATAGGCAGAGTTTTTAAGCTGTAGGTAAAAATCTGTTGGTTGGGCAGGAAATTAATTCAGTAGGTTGTGACCAGCATTTTAAAAGCATGAAGTAGAATAGAATAGGTTAGAAATTATTAAATGTCAATATTTAAAAGAAACTGTACAGTTATGACACAGAAAGATTGCAGGGTGGGGAGGAGGATTTTTACTTTTCATCTTAAAACCACATTATGCCACTCTTATTTTTATTGTATATTTTATAATGCTTACATTAAATGAAATGTTCACATTAAAAAAAGAATAGAATAGAAAACAGAGTGACTTACATGTTGTAGGGGGAAGCATAAATTTTGTTTTTGTTTTTTTTTTGAGATGGGGTCTCGCTGTGTTGCCCAGGCTGGAGTGCAGTGGCATCATCATAGCTCACTGTAACTTCGAACTCCTGGGCTCAAGTGATCCTCCTGCCTCAGCCTCCTGTGTGTCTGAGACTACAGGCACGTGCCACCACACCCAGCTAATTAAAAAAAGTTCTTTAGTCCAGGAGTAGTGGCTCATGTCTGTTATCCCAGCACTTTGGGAGGCTGAGGCCGGAGGATTGCTTGAGACCAGGAGTTCGAGACCACCTGAGCAAGAGCAAGACCCCATTGCTACAAAAAAAAAATTTAAAAAAAATTTTAAAGATGGGGTCTCTCTATGTTGCCCAGGTTGGACTCAAATTCCTGGCTTCAAGTGGTCTTCCCACCTTGGCCTCCCAAAGTGCTGGGATTACAGGTGAGAGCCACTGCACCCAGTGGGAGGCATAGTTTTGTGCAATGTTCATTGCAGGTTTCTGCACACCTCTGTGTGCTGGCACTGGGTCGGGAGGTGAGATGAGTTACTGTGGGTTGTAGGTGGGTGCCTGCCCCACCCCACGGTGCTGTGGGAACGGAATCTCCTCTCTGTTGCTCCTGTCCCCACCCCCAGTCCATCGTCCTCCCTCTAGAGTCTGTTTCCTCCTCTGCCCATCCTGTGCCTCTTCTCTCTTCTGTTTCCATGGCAATGACCTTGACCCTTCTACTTTCCTGCTTCTTTTTTCTGGACAATCGTCCTCCCCCCTTGCCTTTGGCAGAAGTTCCCTTCCTCCTGGGCCCATTGTAATTAGGCCACAACCATCCTGCGGTCCCAGGTAGCTCTGAGGCATAGAACAGAGGGGGCCCCTGCTCTTGAGAAGGGAGGAGCAGCAGTGCTGGGGAGTCAGAGCTGTGCTGAGGAGTCAGGGAACCGAATGCAGAATGTAAAGAAATATTTGATAGGAACTGAGCCAGGAACTCAGCCAACCGATGGCCACTCCCTCCCAGCTGGTGCGGAGAACTGGTTCCCAGTGCAGGCCCACAGTGGGAAGACCACATGGCCCAGGGCCCCTTCTTGGCTGGTGTCTCTTCTTTGGGGGCTCTGCTGATGCCCTGCTCCTACTCTATGGATATACTATAATTTATTTCATCAATTCTCTGCAAATGAAACTCTGTGCTGCTACCACTTTTTTTTTTTTTTTTAAATCATAAACCATTGTAAACAATGCTGCAATGAACATCTTCATGCCTTTCCCTCTCCATGTCTGAGCTGCTGGTTCCCGGAGGTACCCTTACCCCACTGCTTGTTTCTCACATTTTTATCCACACATAGTCCGCATTCCTCCTGCTTCTCTCAGCACCTTCATGGCTGGTTCTCATGTCCTGAGGCTAAACATCAGCCGGAGGTTTAGAAATGTGATCTCCTTCCTTCTCACGCCATTCACCCTCCTTGCTGACAACCACCCACCTGGTTTCTTCAGCCAGACTTCCCAATGATCCAGCTGTATCATCAGTACCCTTTGACTGCAAGTCATGGAAACCCATATTCAAAATGGTTTAGGCAATACAGGAAGTTTTTGTTTCATAGGAAAAGTCCTGAGATACAGTGGCTCCAGGGAAGGTAATTGAGTAAGACTTATCACATTATCACAGACTCAGGTTGTTTTCCTGCTCTGCTATCCTCAGGGTGTTGATTTGCTTCTTAGGTACTGTTGCTCCCCTCATGGTTGTAAGATGGCTGCTGAAGTTCCAGACATCACATCCAGACATAATGTGCCCTGAGGCTGAAGAGAGGCCATCTCTGAGGGTCTGTTTAGTTTTGTTTTTTGAGAGAGGATGGATCTCTCTCTGTCACCTGGGCTGGAGTGCAGTGGCATCATCATAGCTCACAGCAACCTCAAACTCCTGGGCTCAAGCGATCCTCCTGCCTCAGCTTCCTGAGTAGCTGGGACTATAGGTGCACGCCACCATGCCCAGCTAATTTTTCTGTATTTTGTGGAGACAGGGTCTCACTCTTGCTTAGGCTGGTCTTGAACTCCTGACCGCAAGTGATCCTCCTGCCTCGGCCTCCCAGAGTGCTAGGATTACAGGCGTGAGCCACTGCGCCCAGCCTGTGGGTCTGTTCTTAAGATCAAGAAAACTTTCCTGAAGTGTCCCCAGCAAACTTGTCCTCGGTTCTCATCAGCCAAGGTGGGCCACATTCCCATTGCTCTGTTACTTCTTGGTAGGGGGAGTGAAGCCCCCCTGGCTGGGGCATGGGGCCGTGCGGAGAAAGGGTGGGTGTTAAAGGATGAATGTGGTGAGGAAACGGGTTGAGTAGACAACCAACGGTGTCTGTCACGCTGGCTGGTGGAGAAAGCGTCCCCACTGGGACTCGGTTTCTGTGTTCCCAACCAGCTGGGCCCATGACGCCTACTCTGGAGCTTCGGCTCGACTCTGATTCAATTGGAAAACTTTTGCTGAGGGGATGAGACGTGGGATGAGACTCTTGTGGGAGTCTGTGGGAACACAAGAGGGTGAGGGCAGGGTTGGGGTCCTGGCTGGGGAGAGAAGGCTGAATCTGTGACTCTGGAGACAGGAGGCCCAGGCACCCCAGCCCCTCTCACGAGGGAAGGACTGGGAGGGACTCACCGGGAGCCCCCATGTGGGCTGGGTTGGACGCAGGGCGCTGACCAGGTGACCCCTGACCTGGGCTTCCCCCCGTGCTGGGGCCAACTCAGGGTCAGGGATGGGGAGACCCAGGAGCGGGAGGTGCAGAGGTGAGGGGCACTTTTCTCAAGCCGGAGTGCCCTCACCTTTCTTCTGCCCCTCAGGTGGGTCTCGTCCTTGCCCCTGAGTCACAGAGGGACGGGAAGGAAAGAAGGCTGTGAGTCAGGGGCCTACCTGGGGAAAAACAAAAACACAGGAAGTGACTCAAGGCTTGTAGAGTAGACAGGTGGCCAGCAGTGCCCTGGGACGGACCCCGGGGGAGTTGGCTGAGGGCAAGCGTCCCCTCCCCAGAGGCGGCTGGTGCACACGATCCTGGCTATTTCTGCCAACCGGGTTTGCCACAAACCCTTCCCGTCCTCGCCACAGCAGGCCGCTGCCCACCCGCCCACAAACCCCAGCGCCCGCGGTTGCAATTCCTGGCTCTGGTCCACCCCCTGCATCCGGGAGGCCTCGGGACCTCTGACCCAAGAGGGTGGGTCAGCCCCTTCCCCGGCCTCCTCTCCCTGGCCTTCACACCCTGCAGGGCGAGATGCCACAGCCACTAGAAGCTGGAGGTCTTCTGGGCAAAGCAGCTGTCTCTGTGCGCACACGTGGGATGGTAGAGGACCTGGGCTGGGAGCGAGGGGCGTGGAGGGAGAGGGACAGGCCCTGGGAGCCACGGGGCCCTCTGCTGTGTGCCTCGGAGGGGCCATGGTCCAGCTCACCGGAGGTCGGGGTTTGAGGCCAGGGCCCCGGCTAGCAGCAAGGTGATATTCTGCCTGCCTTTCCCACTGTCTTTACGTATTAAGCTTCCTTAGGGACTCCAAAGAGGACGGGCCAAAGCATGATTGAAACATACCATTTTACAAATGTATTTTTACAAATGTATGTTATATTATACGTAAGTTTAGCAATTTGCTTTTCCACTTGTCTTAGATATATTTTCATAATAGTACATATAGAAAGCTTCCTTATTCATTTTAACAGCAGTATAGTATTTTACTCTATGAATATACTATAATTTATTTACCCAATTCCCTATACATGAAGTTATGGTTTGTTTCTGTTTTTAAAAAAATTACAAACACCTCTGCAATGAACATCTTTGCACATATATCTTTGGGCGCTGGCTGAACACCTTTGTACGTATATCTTTGGGCGCTGGCACAAATATTTTTGCAGGATAAAATCCTAGGAGTTAAACTGCTAAGTCAAAGAGTATGAACATTTAAAATTTAATATATAATGCCTAATTGCTTTCTAGAATGTACTAATTTTCATTGCATTAGCTCTGTATGAGACTGCCTGTGTAGCCACAGCTTCCACAACACTGTGTGTTACTAATTTTCTTAATCTTTGCCAATATGATAAGTGAAAAATTATATCATTTTAATTTGCATTTAAAAGTATTACTGAGATTGAACATTGCGTATATTTTTATTGGTTGATGTGTTTTTTCTGAGGGATCTGTTTATATTTTTTGGCCTACATTTTTCTATTATATTGTTTGATCTTTTCCTTACTGTTTTAAAAAATATGTTCTTTTTAAATTAGAAAGTTAGTTCTCTGTCAAACATCTTGCAGGTATTTTTTCTCTTATTTTGTCCTTTGATTTTATTTATAGAGTTTTTCCTTTAATGTCTATGTAGGTACATTTACTAATCTTCTTTGTTACCAAAGAAGGTTCATAAAAACATTTACACATATTTTCTTCTGCTTTTATGGCTTTATTTTTTTTAATGTTTTTCTTTCTTTAAATATTTGATACTGTTGGAATTTATTTCAGGGTTAGGAGTGAGGTAAGAAATCTAAATTTATTAATTTTTGAACCAAATGTCCAGCTATTGCCTCAATTTATTGAATTGGTTTATTTGGGTCTATTTAAAATTTCTTTATTATTTACAACTAATCTGTCTGTAGACACCAGCCCCGTGCTATTTTAATTATTGTAGCTGTATAATATTTTTAAAAATGCTTTGTAGGGCTAATCCTTCCTTGCTAGTTTACTTTTTTACCTCCAGGAATTTTCTGACTATTCTTTTATATTTATTTTTCCAGATGAATTTGTAATCATATGTCAAGTTATCCCAAAATAGCACCTGATATTTTGCACAGAAATATACTGAATTTATAGTTTAATTGTGGTGACGCTGACATGCTTACAATACTATTGACTTTTTATACAAGAGCAAGTCTCTCTCCATTTACTCAACTCTGTATTTAAATTCCTTGTTTGAGTTTTATGCTATTTCTACACACACCTGCGCATTTTTTTATGTGTTTTATGTTATCTTTTTATTGCTTTCACAAATGGGACCTTATTTCCATGTTCTTTAATTAGTTATTTCTTGTGTTTAGGAAATCTTGTTTTAAATCTAGCCACTTTGCTAAATTCTCTGATTATTACTAAAAGTACTTTAGCTGATTCTGTTAGAATATCCAAGTATAGAATAATATCATCCAATGATAATAATTATGCGTCTTTCACACAATATTTATAACTCTTTTTCCCTTCCCCTTCCCTTCCCTTCCCTTCCCTTCCCTTCCCTTCCCTTCCCTTCCTTTTCTTTTCTTTTCTTTTCTTTTCTTTTCTTTTCTTTTCTTTTCTTTTCTTTTCTTTTATTTTCAGATGGAGTCTCTGTTGCCTGGGCTAGAATGCTGTGGTGTCAGCCTAGCTCACAGCAACCTCAAACTCCTGGGCTCAAGTGATCCTTCTGCCTCAGCCTCCCAAGTAGCTGGGACTACAGGTACCCGCCACCATGCCGGGCTAATTTTTTCTGTATATTTTTAGTTGGCCAATTAATTTCTTTCTATTTTTAGTAGAGACAGGGTCTCGCTCTTGCTCAGGCTGGTCTCGAACTCTTGACCTTGAGCGATCCTCCCGCCTCAGCCTCCCAGAGTGCTAAGATTACAGGCATGAAGCACCGCACCTGGCCTCTTTTTTTGTTTGAGACAGTGTCTTGCTCTGTTGCCTGGGCTAGGGTGCAGTGGTGTCAGCCTAGCTCACAGCAACCTCAAACTCCTAGGCTCAAGTGATCCTCCTGTCTCAGCCTCCTGAATAGCTAGGACTACAGGCAACACCACATCCAGCTAATTTTTTCTATTTTTAGTAGAGATGGGGTTTTGCTCTTGCTCAGGCTGGTCTTGACCCCTTAACCTCAAGTGATCCTCCTACTTTGGCCTCCCAGAGTGCAAGGACTATAGGCGTGAGCCATTGTGTCCGCCTATACCCCTTAGTTTATTGTTTCATCTAATTGCATTGTCAAGTAATCCCAGAACAATGTTAAATACTAATGGTAATAGTTTATGGGGAGAGCTAACATTGACTTTAATGGAGTCACTTCTAGAGTCTCCCCATTGAATATGTTGGGAAAATCTCTTTATTTTACATATTAATATAGTGTTGTGTTGAGTTTCCCAGTATTTGGCTTTCTTATACCTCTGGAAGGAACCATATTTAGTCTTGATGTATTCATTTATTGATCCAATGCTAATCAATACTCCCTTCCTTAGCTGAGAACTTCCTCCTTTGCTGATCTTTCTTCCCTTGGAAGGAGAG
>VSMD01021568.1:0-89508 GCA_008750895.1 Mirza zaza
ATGACCCTCACATTAGGTTTCTTCACATAATCCCACAGCTCTTGTAGGCTTTGCTCTTTTCTCTTGTTTCTCTGCTCTATTTCTGTGACTGATTTATTTAATTGGAGGGTGTTATCTTCAATCTCTGAGATTCTTTCTTCTGTTTGGTCTACCCTGCTGTTGAGACTTTCCGCTGTATTTTGTAGTTCCCTGACCTGATTCTTCGTTTCCAGGAGTTCGGTTAAACTTTTCTTCATTGTGTCTATTTCTTTAGTGAACTTTTTTTCTAGATCCTGGAGGCTTTTTGTGGTTTCTTTGTGCTGATTATTGAGTTGTTCTTGCAGGTCAGTGAGTGTTCTTATGATCCACATACGAAATTCCTCTTCTGTCATTTTGGTTGCCTGATTTTGGTTGGTGTCCGTTTCTAGGGGGCTGGGGCTCCTCTTTGGGGGTGTGTTTTCCGATTGGTTCTTCATATTTCCTGAGTTCCTTCGCTGATTTCTTCCCATGTCGATCAGTTGTTGTTTCTTTTCTTTAGGTTTTTGTTTGGGTATTCACACGCCTTGTTTAGTTTCTGAGCCGGTAGGTGGTGTCTGTGGGTGAGATTCGACCACTCTCTGTATAATGAGTCAGTAGGTGTCGTGAAAAGGGTGTGCAGGATGCTCTCCCTGTCAGTAGGTGGCGCTTGCCTGGAGGAACAGGCTAAGCTGTTGTTTTTGTGTCCTGTTATCAGCTCTTGTTCCTGAAGAGAGAACTCTAGTGCCTCAGGTGGTGGGTGGGGCCCTGGGACTTCCAAGTGTGTCCTTTTCTCTCCTTCAGTGAGGACTGGTCTAGGGGAGAGTTTGGGCGGAGCTGAGTTGGGTAAGCCTGCCCTCAGGCACCACCAATGTCGTCAGCAGGGGTCAAAGTTCTGTTCTCTGCTTCCAGGCAAAGCTGACAGGGAGGGGCTGGAATGGCCCCCGCTCAGTCAGAGTCTGCGTGTGGGGGTGGGGCTGTCTGAGACCCGCAGTCTGGAGCGGGCCTGGCCTCTTTCCACCGTCCCCAACTCCGCGGCTACTCCTGAGCCTCTGTCAGCAGGCCAGACCACACGCCACCAGGCCTCCCTGGCTGTGATGCCAGCGGGGAGGTTCCCTGCCGCAGGAATGCCACCTGGGCTGGGCGCACGGCCTCCCTATGGGGGGAGGGTTGCCCTCTAGGACGCTGATCTGCCCCTGAAGGCACACACACCTCAGCAGGCTGTTCACGTATATCCCTTCTGTGCCCCGGGCAATGCGAGGCCTCAGTGCACGGGATGTGATCTGCAGGTCTGACCTCTGGGTCTCAGAGTTCAAACTTTGTCCCCACCAGGGAGACGCGTGCCTGTCCCAATTCGCCCACAGGGAGCCCAAGCTGGGTCTATGTCTCTCAATCTCAGGCTCTGCCCGGTTCCCCTGGGATCACCGTGCCAGCAGCACCTGGGAGGGCTGGCGGGCAGAGAGCTCACAGTCTGAGTTCCCCTTAGCTGTTATAGGGCCCCAAAAGGGAAGGTCCCGTTCCCTGGAGGTGCCTCCGGCTGGTGGCTATATTGTCTCTCTGTCTCTCTGGGCAGCCGCGGGGAGGGTCGGGGAAGGGGAGGAGGAGGCAATATGGCGTCTGCCGCGCGGCTCGGGTCTGTGCACACGGAGGTGCCCGAGGGAGTTGGGAGCCTGGTGCCGCGTCCGCTACTGGCTTACCACTCACTGGCGGCAGTTGTCACTGGGCTGGTGTCCGCAGGTCCCTCCGCTTGCTGGGGAGCCCACCAGCAGTCCGGGATGCAGGAGAGGGGAAACGGCAGATCCACCTCCCCTTCCCGCTGGTCTCTGCATTTGGAACTTCTTTATGAAACTATATGTAGCTACTTATTTGGGAATCACAGGAAACTAGTAACACTGTTAAACTTTTAGAGAAAAGAAAGAGTATATTCAATGTATTTCTAGGATAATGTTCGGGTGAGCGTTAGAGTTAGGGATAGGTTTAAGTTTTCAAGCGTGGTTTAGGATTAGTGTTAGGGTTTAACGTTAGGATTAGGATTAGTGTTAGGGTTTCGGTCTAGGGATAGGGTTAGGGTTAGGTTTTTGGGTAGGTTAGGGTTAGAGTTTTGAGCTATGTTAAGGGTTAGGGTTAGCGTTGCTTATGGAATTCTTTAGAGAGAACATTATGTTTGTTGGACAATGTGACTGTAGACTATAAACACTGCTTCAGTTGTCAGGGCAAAGCAAATTTCTAATCAATACACTTTGTTACTTCTTTGTGTAAGTAACTGTATATGTATCTTTGGAATATCTTTATGATATAACTTATTGTAACTTTCGTTTGTTTTCTATGTGACTCTACACACAGCTTCAGATCTCTGAGGAAAGCACGTGTTTAATTAACATACATGTAGCTTCTTTATGTAAGTCACTGTAAATATTTACCTTTTGAAGTAATTTTTTTAATAACTTATACCTTATGCGTGTTTTCTATGAAAATCTGCACACGGCTTCATTTCTCAGAGAAAGGCAGTTCTGTTATAAATGCAATTTCTTACTTCTTTGTGTATTTCACTCTCAATGTTGCATTTGGAGTTTCTTTATGAAATTATAAACTGTTACTTATCTGTGACTCACAGGAAACTAGAAACACTGTCTAACTTTCAGAGAAAAGGAAGCATATATTCAGTGTACCTCTATGCCAATGTTAGGGTTAGGCTTAGGGTTTGACGCTAAGGTTAGGGTTAGTGTTAGGGGTAGGTTTTCAGGGTTGTGATAGGGTTAGGTTTAGCTTTTCGAGCAGGACTAGGATTACATTCTGGGTTTTGAGCTAGGGTTAAGGTCGCCAAAGAAATTCATTAGAAAGAACATTGTGTTCTTGGACCATTGTGACCGGAAGCTATAAACACTCCTTATGTTGTCAGTGACAATCAACTTTGTAATCAACGCACTTTGTCAATTCCTTTTGTAACTGTAAATATATATCTTTGGAATATCTTTATGATATAACTTAGTGTATCTTTGTTTTCTTTTCTAGGAAACTCTACACACTGCTTCATTTGTTAGAGGAAAGCAAGTGTTTAGTTAACTCACATTGTCACTTCTTTGTTTAAGTCACTGTATTTAACTTTGGAAATCATTTATGTAATAACTTATTGTACCTTATGCATGATTTTAGGAAACTCTACACTCTGCTTCGTTTCTCAGAGAAAAGCAACTCTGTTATCAATGCAATTTGTCGCTTCTTTGTGTAAGTCACTGTAAGTGTTTGCATTTGGAACTTCTTATGAAAGTATACACTGCTACTTCTGTGTGATTCACAGGAAACTAGAAACACTGTTTAACTTTCAGAAAAAAGGAAGTGTATATTCAATGTACTTCTGGGCTATGGTTAGGGTTAATGTTTCGGCTTTGGGTTAGGCTTAGGGTTAGGGTTTCGGGCTAGGGATAGTTTTAGGGTTAGGTTTTCGGCATAGGGATAGTTTTATGATTAGGGTTTTAGTCAGGACTAGGGGTAGTGTTAGGTTTAAGGTTCGGGCTAGGGATAGGGTTATGCCTAAGGTTTCGGGCTTGGAATAGGGTTTCAGTTAGTGTTTTTGGCAGGGCTAGTGTAGGGTTATGTATTTGACGTATGCATTGCGTTAGGGTTAGGGTTTTGAGGTGGGCTACATGTAAGGTTTAGCTAGGGTTAGGGTAAACTTAGGGTATTATATGAAATTCCTTAGAAAGAACATTGTTTGTTTTACAAATGTGACCGGAAACTCTGAAAATCGCTTTCGTTTTCAGGTAAAATCAAGTGTGTAATTAACGCCCTTTTATATTATTCGTGTATGTAACTGTTATTATGTATCTTTGGAATATGTTTATGATGTAAACTATTGTAACTTTGGTTTGTTTTTTAGGAAACTCTACACACTGCTTCATTTCTCAGAGTAAAGAAAGTTCATAATTAACACACGTTGTCGCCTCTTTGTGTAAGTTACTGTAAATATTTACCTTTGTAAGTTATTTTTGTAATAACTTATTGAACCTTATGAATGTTTTCTATGAAACCCTACACAATGCTTCATTTGTTATAGATAGGCTACTTTGTTATCAATGTAACTTCTCACTTCTTTGCGTAAGTCACTCTAAATGTTTGCATTTGGAACTTCTTTATGAAAGTATATACTGTTACTTATGTGTGATTCATGGGAAACTAGAAACACTGTTTAACTTTCAGGGAGAAGTTAGCATGTATTCGATGTACCTCTAGACCAATGTTAGGGTTAGGATTAGCATTTCAGTCAAGGGTTAGGGTAAGGGTAGGGTTAGGTTTTCCGGGTAGGGATAGGGTTAGGGTTTGGGGCAAGGCTATAGTTAGGGTTAGGGTTCTGACCTAGGGTTAAGGTTGCATACGGAACTCCTTCAAAAGAACATTATGTTTGTTGTTCGAATGTGACCAGAAAGTATAAACAGTGCTTCAGTTTTTAGGTAAAAGCAAGTTTGTAATCAGTGCATTTGTCACTTATTTGTTTAAGTAACCGTTAATATGTATCTTCGGAATATACTGATCATATGTCTTATTGTAATTTTGGTTATTTTTCTAGGAAACTCTAAACAGTGCCTCAGTTCTCAGAAAAAGCAACTGTGTTATCAAGTCTATTTATTACTACTTTGTGTTCGTCACTCTAAATGTTTGCATTTGCTAATTGTTTATGAAATCATATACTGTTACTTATGTGTGATTTACAGGAAACTAGAAACGCTGTTTCACTTTCTGAGAAAAGCAAGTGTTTATTCATTGTACCTCTTGTCTAGTGTTAGTGTTAGGGTTTCTGCTTCCTGTTAGAGTTAGGGATTCATGCTAGGGTTACGGTTAGTGTTTCGCATTAGGGGGATAGTTAGGGTAGGGTTAGGGCTTTGGGCAGGGCTAGGGTTAGGGTTAGGGTTTTGAGCTAGGGTTATTGTTAGGGTTATGGTTGCATATGGAACTTCTTTAGAAAAAACAATATGTTTGTCGGACCAATTTTACCGGATACTATAAACACTGTTTCAGTTGTCAGGGAAAAGCAAGTTCATGATCAATACACTTTGCCAACTCTTCTGTAACTGTAAATAGGTATCTTTAGAATAAATTTATGATATAACTTATTGTGATTTGGTTTGTTTTCTGGGAAACTCTATGCACTGCTTCAGTTCTCAGAGAATAGCAACTTTGTAATCAATGCAATTTCTCACTTCTTTGTATACGTTACTCTAAATGTTGTGTTTGGAACTTCTTTAGGAAAGTATATACTGTTACTTATTTGCAATTCACAGGAAAGTAGAAACACTGTTTAACTTTCAGAGAAAAGCAAGAGTATATTAAATGTACTTCTTGGATAGTGTTAGGGTAAAGGTTATGGTTAAACTTACTGTTAGGGTTTCACGCTAGGGATTGCATTAGGGTTTGGGTTTCGTTTTATGTTTAGGGTTAGTGTTAGGGATTAGGGCTAGCGATTATGTTAGGGTTTGGGATAGGGATTTACTCTAGGAATAGCGATAGTGTTAGGGTTTGGGGCAAGGCTAGGATTAGAATTAGGGTTTTGAGATACGGTTAGGGTTAGGGTTAGGGTTGCCTAATGAAATTCTTAGAAAGAACATTATGTTTGTTTGACGAATGTGACCGAAAGCTATGAGCACTACTTCAGTTGTCAGGGAAAAGCAATTTGTTATCTATATACTTTGTCACTTCTTTGTGTAACTGTAAATATGTATATTTGGAATATCTTCCTGATATAACTTATTGTAATTTTGTTTTTCTTTCTAGGAAACTCTACACATGGCTTCATTTCTCTGAGAAAAGCAAGCGTGTGATTAACGCACATTGTGGCTTCTTTTTGTAAGTCACTGTAAATATTTACCTTTGGAAGTTATTTATGTAATGACTTGTACCTTATGCGTGTTTTTTAGGAAATTCTACACCCTGCTCCATTTGTCAGAGAAAAGCAACTCTGTTATCAATGCAATTTTTCACTTCTTTGTGTACCTCACTGTAAATTCTTACATTTGGAACTTCTTTTTGAAAGTGTATACTGTTAATTATGAGCGATTCACATGAAAGTAGAAACACTCTTTAACGTTCATAGAAAAGCAAGCGTATATTCAATGTACATCTCGGCCTATGTTAGGGTTAGGGTTAGGGCTTCGTGTTAGTTTTAAAGATAGGATTAGTGTTCAGGGTCGGGTTAGGGTTATGGTTTAGGGCATGGCTAGGGTTATGGAATAGGGTTTTGAGCTAGGGTTAAGGTTAGGGTTAGTGTTGTATATGGAACTCCTTAGAAAGAACATTATGTTTGTTATGAGAACACGACCAGAAACTATAAATATTGCTTCAGTTTCAGGGAAAAACAAGTTTGTAATCAACGCACTTTTTCTGTTGTTTTCCTAAGTAATCGTTAACATGTATCTTTGGAATATCTTTATGATATAACCTATTGTTACTTAGTGTTGTTTTCTAGGAAACTCTATGTACTGCTCTTGTCTCAGAGAAAAGCAATTGTGTAATTAGCGCATTTGTGGCTTCTTTGTGTAAGTCACTGTAAATATTTACCTTTGGAAGTTATTTATGTAATAACTTATTGTACCTTGTGCGTATTTTCTATGAAACTCTACACACTGCTTCATTTCTCAGAGATAAGCAACTGTGATATCAATGCAATTTCTCACTTCTTTGTGTAAGTCACTCTAAATATTTGCATTTGGAACTTCCTTATGAAAGTATATACTGCTACTTATGAGCGATTCACAGGAAACTAGAAACACTGTTTAACTTTCAGAGTAAAGCAAGCGTATATTGAGTGCACTTCTACACTAGTGTTAGAGTTTAGGGTTTTGGCTTTGGGTTAGGCTTAGGGTTTTGTGTCAGGGTTAGCGTTAGAATTTCACGCTAGTGTTAGAATTAGGGTTAGGGTTTGTGCTATGGATAGATTACAGTTAGGCTTTTGGTCGGGGCTAGAGTTAGGGATAGGTTTTGTGCTATGGATAGATTAGAGTTAGGCTCTTGGTCGGGGCTAGAGTTAGGGATAGGGTTTTGAGCTAGGATTAGGTTAGGATTATTGTTGAATATGGAACTTCTTTAGAAAGAACAGTACGAATGGTTTGTAAAACTGTAAACTTTGGTTCAGTTTTCAGGGAAAAGCTTTTTTGTGATGAATTCACTTTGTCACTTCTTTCTGTAAGTCACTGTAAATTTCTTTCTTTGGAATATCTTTATGATATAACTTAATGTAACTTTGGGTTGTTTTCTTGGAAACTCTACACACTATTTGAGTTCTCAGAGAAAAGCAGCTTTGTAATTAATGCACGTTGTCGTTTCTTCATATCAGTCACTGTTAATATTTACCTGTGTAATATTTACCTGTGTAATATTTACCTTTGTATTTATGTAATAAATAATCATACCTTTTGCGTGTTTTCTATGAAACTCTACACACTGCTTTATTTCTCAGAGGAAAGGAACTGTGTTATCAATGCAATTTCTCACTTCTTTATGGAAGTCACTCTAAATGTGTGCATTTGGAACTTCCTTATGAAAGGGTATACTCTTACTTATGTGTGATTGACAGAAAACTAGAAAAAATGTTTAACTTTCAGAGAAAAGCCATAATATATTCCGTGCACTTCTAGGCTAGTCTCAGATTTAAGGTTTTCGCTTTGTGTTAGGGTTAGAATTTCACGCTAGTGTTAGAATTAGGGTTAGGGTTCGGGCTATGGATAGGATTAGGGTTAGGCCCTTGGTCAGGGCTAGAGTTAGGTTTAGGGTTTTGAGCTAGGGTTAGGGCAAGGGTTATGGTTGTTTATGGAACTTCTTTAGAAAGAACATTATGTGTGTGGTACGACTGTGAGGTGAAGCTATAAGCATTGGTTTAGTTGTCAGCGAAAATCTAGTTTGTAATCAATGCACTTTGTCACTTCTTTCTGTAAGTAACTGTAAATATGTATTTTTGGAATACTTTTATTATATAAATTATTGTACCTTTCTCCTGTTTTCTATGAAACTCTACACACTACTTTACTTCTGAGAGAAAAGGTAGTTTGTAAGTAACGTGCCTTGTTCATTCTTTGTATAAGTCACTGTATATATTTACCTTTGGACGTTATTTCTATAATAACTTATTATAGAAGAGGGGAAGGAAGACAGTGGAGGAGATACACCACCAGACAGACTGTCTCCACAGGAGGAGGTTTAGGAGGAGAACTGGAAGCAGAGACCACTGGAGCAGCCTGGAGACCAGAGGTAAGGGTAGGTGGATTGGCCAAGTTTCCCTTCCCCTTCATCTCGGACGGCTGGTGGGCTCCCCAGCAGGTAGAGAGAGCTGCGGACACCAGCCCAGAGATGTGTGCTGCCAATGAGTGGTAAGCCAGTAGCAGACACTGCACCAGCCTCCCAAATCCCTCGGGACATCTCCATGTGCACACACCTGAGCTGCGTGGCAGGCTCCATGATTGCCTCATTCTCTCCTCCACCGACCCTACCTGCGGCTACCCAGAAAGACAATATAGACACCAGCCGGAGGCACCTACAAGGAACAGGACCTTCCCTTTTGGGGCCCTTCAGCTGACTACAGGGAATTCAGATGGTGAGCTCCCTACCCGCCATCCCTTCCAGGTACTGCTGGCACAGTGATCCCAGGAGAACGGGGCAGACCCTGAGGCTGAGAGACGTAGACCCAGCTTGGGCTCCCTGTGGGTGAATTGAGACTGGCACTACTCTCCCTCGTGGGGATATAGTTTGAACTCTGGGGCCCAGAGATCAGACCTGCAGACCAGATGCCATGCACTGAGGTCTCGCATTGCCCGGGGCACCGAAGAGATATACGTGAACAGCCTACTGAGGTGTGTGTGCCTTCGGGGGAAGATCAACATCTTTGAGGGCAACCCTCCTCCCAAAGGGAGGCCATGCGCCAAGCCCAGGTGGCGTTCCTGTGCAGGGAACCTTCGTACCGGCATCACAGTCAGGGGAGGCCTGGTGGCCTGTGGTCTGGCCTGCTGGCAGAGGCCCAGGAGTTGGTGCGGAGTTGAGGAGGGTGGAAAGAAGCAAGGGCCGCTCCAGATTGCAGGTCTTAGCCCCACCCCCACACTTAGACTTTCTGACTGAGCAGGGCCATTCCAGCTCCTCCTTGGCAGCTTTTCCTGGAAGCAGAAAACAGAACTTTGACCCCTGCTAACAGCATTGGTGGTGCCTGAGGGCAGGCCTTACACAACCCAGCTCCGCCCAGACTCTCTCCCAGACCAGCCCTCACTGAGGGGGAGAAAAGGACACACCTGAAAGTCCCAGGGCCCCACCAACCACCTGAGGCACTAGAGTGCTTCTCTAGAGGAACAAGAGCTGGTCAAGGCAACAAAAACAACACCATAGCGTGTTCCTCCAAGCAAGCACCACCTACTGACAAGGGGGACACCCTGCACACCCTCTTCACGGCACTTACTGAGGCATTATACAGGGAGTGGTCAAATCTCACCCACAGACACCACCTACCAGCTCAGAAACTAAACAATGCGTGAGAATATCCAAATGAAACTCTAAAGGAAAGAAACAAAAACTGATCAACATGGGAAGAAATCAGTGAAGGAACTCCAGAAATATGAAGACCAAAACGGAAAACACACCCACAAAGAGGAGCACCAGCCCCTTAGAAATGGACACCAACCAAAATCAGGCAACCAATATGACAGAAGAGGAATTCCGAATGTGGATCATAAGAAAATTCAACAACCTGCAAGAACAACTCAATAACCAACACAAAGAAACCACAAAAAGCCTCCAGGAGCTGGAACAAAAGTTCACTAAAGAAATCGACACAATGAGGAAAAGTTTAACCAAACTCCTGGAAATGAAGAATCAATTCAGGGAACTACAAAATACAGTGGAAAAAAGTCTCAAGAACAGAATAGATCAAACAGAAGAAAGAATCTCAGAGATTGAAGATAACACCTTCCAATTAAATAAATCAGCCAAAGAGATAGAGCAGAGAAACGAGAGAAAAGAGTAAAGCCTACAAGAGATGTGGGATTATGTGAAGAAATCTAATGTGAGGGTCATAGGGTTGCCAGAAGGGGAATAAGACAACACTCAAGGGTTGGACAAGTTATTTGAAGATATGATAGAGGAAAATTTCCCAGGTCTTGCTAAAAATCTCGATATACTAGTTCGAGAAGCTCAGAGGACCCCTGGGAGATTCAATGCAAACAGGAAGACGTCACGACGTGCAGTCATCGGATTGACCAAAATATCAACTAAAGAGGCCCTTCTTAGAGCTGTAAGACGAAAGAAGCAAGTAAGATAAAAGGGAAAGCCAATTCGAATAACACCAGACTTCTCTAATGAGACTTTACCAGCAAGGAGAGACTGGGGCCCCATTCTCACTCTTCTGATACAGAACAATGCCCAGCCTAGAATCTTATTCCCTCTAAAGCCAAGTTTTGTATATGAAGGAGAAATCAAGACATTCTGAGATAAGCAAAGACTGAGGGAATTCACCAAGACAAGACCAGCCCTTCAAGAAGTACTCAAAACAATGTTACCCACGGATCAGCACAATAAAAACTCATGAATGTAAATCTACTCAAAGCTACAGATCAAAGCCCAGACACCATAATGGCTCAAGAGAGAAAACAAAGCAACAAAGTTCAACCCAACATAATGAACAGAAATCGGCCCCATCTATCAGTTATCTCAAAAATGTGAACGGCTTGAACTCCCCACTGAAGAGACATATGCTGGCAGAATGGATAAAAAAACACAAGCCAAGTATCTGCTGCCTTCAGGAAACACATCTAACCTGCAAGGATGCAATTAGAGTAAAGGAAAAGGGGTGGAGAATGATATTTCAAGAAAATGGAAGCCAGAAGAAAGCTGGTGTTGCACTGCTGATTACAGATAACTTAGTCTTTAAATCAACAAAAATAATAAAAGACAAAGAAGGTCACCATATAATGGTGAAGGATACAGTTCAACAAGAAGACATAACAATTCTAAATATATATTCACCCAACCTTGGTGCACCCAGATTCATAAATCAAACTCTACTTGATCTAAACAAATTGATAAACAACAACACCATAATAGTTGGAGACTTTAACACCCCACTGACAGCACAGGACAGATCCTCCAAACAGAAAATCAACAAAGAAATAATGAAGTTAAACAGAATCCTAGAAAAAAAATGGGTCTGACTGATATTTACAAGACATTCTACCCCAAAAACCACTGAATATACATTCTTCTCATCAGTTCATGGGTCATTCTCCAAGATTGACCATATCCTAGGACACAAAGCACGTCTCAAACAATTTTAAAAAATATAAATTATACCATGTTTCTTTTCAGACCACAGTGGAATAAATGTAGAAATCAATCCTAACAGGAGTCTTCATTTCTACACAAAGTCATGGAAACTAACAACCTTCTGCTGAATGATCACTTCGTAAATGAGGAAATTAAGATGGAAATCAAAAGATTCTTTGAACTAAATGACAAAGGAGAGAAAAGTTACCAAAACCTGTGGAACACAGATAAAGCAGTCCTGAGAGGAAAGTTCATCTCCATAAATGCCTATATCCAAAAGTCAAAAAGATCACAAATAGACAACCAAATGAATCATCTGAAAGAGCTGGAAAAGAAGAACAGACCAACCCAAAACCTGCAGAAGAAGTGAAATCATTAAGATCAAATCAGAACTAAACGAAATTGACAACAGGCAAACTATACGGAAGATTAATAAAACAAAAAGTTGGTTCTTGGAAAAAGTAAAATTGTCACACCATTGGCTAGACTAACAAAAAGCGGAAATGAAAAATCTCTAATAAGCTCCATCAAGAAAATAAAGGAGAAATTACAGCTGATGCCACCGAGATACGAGATATAATATACGAATACTACAAATACCTCTATGCACACAAACTGGAAAATGTGGAGGAAATGGACAATTTCTTAGAAATACACAGCCTCCCAACTCAACCAGGAAGAAATAGAACACCTGAACAGACCAATATCAAGCACTGAAATTGAAACAGCAATAAAAAACATTCCTAAAAAGGAAAGTCCTGGACCAGATGGTTTCACACCCGAATTTTACCACACTAACAAAGAACTAGTGCCTATCCTGCAGAAATTATTCCACAACATCAAGAAGGATGGATTCCTCCCCAACACATTTTATGAAGCAAACATAACCCTGATACCAAAACCAGGAAAGGATGCAACAAAAAAATAAAACTACATACCAATATCCCTTACGAATATAGATGTAAAAATTCTCAACAAAATCCTAGCCAACCGAATCCAGGTGCTTGTCAAGAAAATAATTCATCACAACCAAGTGGGCTTCATACCAGGAATGCAGGGATGGTCAACATATGCAAATCTATAAATGTAATTCACCATATAAAAAGCAAAAAGAAAGACCATATGATCCTCTCAATAGACGCAGAGAAGGCATTTGACAAAATTCAACACCCTTTTATGATAACGCTCAACAAAATAGGCATAGACAGGACTTGCCTAAAAATGATACAAGCCATATATGACAAACCCACAGCCAATATCATACTGAGTGGGGAAAAATTGAAAGCATTCCCACTTATAACTGGAACAAGACAAGGTTGCCCACTATCTCCACTTCTGTTCAACATAATGCTGGAAGTCCTTGCTACATAAATCAGACAAGAGAGCGGAATTAATGGCGTCCAAATGGGAGCAGAAGAGATCAAACTCTCACTCTTCGCTGATGACATGATATTATACCTAGTAAACCCCAAAGATTCAACCATGAGACTCCTTGATCTGATAAATGAATTTGGTAAAGTCTCATGATACAAAATCAATACACAGAAATCAGAAGCATCCATATACGCCAACCATAGTAAGAGTGAATAGCAAATTAAAGATTCAGTTCCCTTGAAAATAGCAACAAAGAAAACAAAGTACCTTGGAATATATTTAACTAAGGAGGTAAAATTCCTCTACAGGGATAACTATGAAACACTGAAAAAGGAAATAGCAGGAGATGTAAACAGATGGAAGAATATACCATGCTCGTGGGTTAGCAGAATCAACATTGTTAAAATGTCTATACTACCCAAAGTGACCTACTAAGTCAATGCAATCCCTATCAAAATATCATCATTTTTCACAGATACAGAAAAAATAATTTTACGCTTCGTATGGAACCAGAGAAGACCCCGTATAGCAAAATCAATCCTAGGCAATAAAAACAAAATATGAGGTATCAATTTACCAGACTTCAAACTATACTACAAGGCTATAGTACTTAAAACAGCTTTTACTGGCACAAGAACAGGGACATTGACCAGTGGAACAGAACAGAGAACCCAGATATAAAACCATCCTCATATAGCCAACTAATCTTTGACAAAGCAGACAAAAACATACACTGGGGAAAAGAATCCTTATTTAATAAATGGTGCTGAGAAAACTGGATAGCCATATGAAAAAGACTGAAACAAGACCACACCTTTCACCTCTCACAAAAATCAACTCACGCTGGGTAACAGACTTGAACCTTAGGAGTGAAACTATTAGAATTCTAGAAGAAAACATTGAAAATACTCTTCTAGACATTGGCCCAGGCAAAGAATTTATGAGGAAGACCCCAAAGGCAATCACAAAAGCAACAAAAATAAACAAATGGGACCTAATGAAATTAAAAAACTTCTGGACAGCCAAAGAAACTGTCAAGAGAGCAAACAGACAATCCACAGAATGGGAGAAAATTTTTGCAAGCTACACATCTTATAAAGGGCTCATAACTAGAATCTATTTAGAACTCAGGAAAAATAGCAAGGAAAAATCAAACAACCCTATCAAAAAATGGGCAAAGGACATGAACAGAAACTTCTCAAAAGAAGACAGAATAATGGCCAACAAACATATGAAAAAATGTTCAGCATCTCTAATCATCAGGGAAATGCAAATCAAAACCACAATGAGATATCACTTAACTCCAGTGAGAATGGCCTTTATCAAAAAGTCCCCAAACAACAAATGCTGGCGTGGATGCGGAGAGAAAGGAACACTCCTACACTGCTGGTGGGACTGCAAACTAGTTCAACCTCTGTGGAAAGCAATATGGAGATACCCCAAAGTGGTATGAGTAGATCTACCATTTGGTCCAGCAATTCCACTACTGGGCATCGACCCAAAAGATCTAAGTCACTTTATGAAAAGGACACCTGCACTCCAATGTTTATAGCAGCAAAATTCACAATTGCAAAGCTATGGGAACAACCCAAGTGCCCATCAATTCATGAGCGGATTATTAAATGTGGTATATGTATACCATAGAATACTACTCAGCTTTAAAAAACAATGGTAATATAGTACCTGTTGTATATTCCTGGATACTAGTGGAACCCATTCTACTAAGTGAAGTGTCTCAAGAATGGAAAAATGTACTCACCAGTACTCACCACATGTACTCACCAGCAAATTCGTATTAATGGATCAACACCTAAGTGGACATATAGGAGTAACATTTATTGGGTGTCAGGAGGGTGAGAGGGGGGAGGAGAAGAGGGATGTATACAACCACGACGAGTAAGATGTGCAACATTTGGGGGACGGACATGCTTAAAGCTCTTACTGGAGAGGAGAGGGGGACATGGGCAATATAAGTAACCATAACACTTGTACCCCCATAATATGCTAAAATAAAATTTAAAAAAATAAAAAAAAAGAAGTTCCAAGCACAAATATTTACAGTGACATACACAAGGAAGTGAGAAATTGCATTGATAACACACTTGCTTTTCTCTGAGACCTGAAGCAGGTAATAGAGTTTCCTAGAAAACATACACAAATACAATGTTTTTGCATAAAGAACTTCCATTGGGAAATATTTAGAATGACTTTAACAAAGAAGCGACAAACTGCGTTGAGTACAAAGTTGCTTTTCTCTGAGAACTGAAGCAGTGTTTCTATTATGCAGGCAAATTCACATAACAAACATAAAGTTCTTTCTGAAGAAGTTTCATATGCAACCCTAACACTAACCCTAATTCAAAACCATAACCATAACCATAACCCTAAAGCTATCCTAGAAGTATACTGAATTCTTGTTTTTTTATAGTGCAAGTTGAGGTCCAACTTCAATTTGTTCATTTTGAATTTCCAGTATTCTCAACTGTGATTTGTGAAGAGACTGTCCTTTTCTCATTGTGATGTTTTAAAACACTTGCTGATCATAAGTTGACTATATGCATGAGGGTTTATTTCTGGGTTTTCTAATCTGTTTCATCATCTCTCTGTCTTCATGCTAGTACCATACTATTTTAAATAATGTAGCTTTGTAATATATTTTGAAATTAGAAAGTATAATGCCTCTAACTTTGTTTTTTTACAAAGTTTTTTACAAATATTTCTTCCAATATTTTTCAAACAATTTTTTGATCCTTTGAGATTCCATAGGAATTTTAGAATATTTTAATAATTATCCAATACTTTCATAGGTATTTTCATAAATATTTTATCAAATCTATATATCACATTGGGCAGCATTGATATATTAACAATATTAAGTCTTTTAGCTCTTGAACAAGAGTGTTTTTAATAGTTTCTTGTTTAATTCCCACAGAGTTGTGGACATATCACTTTCCTTTTGGTTTTTACCTATAGTTTTATTTTACTATAGTCAAAAAAATACTTTGTGTGGCTTTTATGTGCTTAAGTTTGTTCAGACTTGTTTTGTGGCTTAACATAGTACAAATAATGTACTATGTGTGCTTAAGAATAGTGTGGATTCTGCTGTTGTTGAGTGAAGAGTTCAGTATAAGACTTCTAGGTATAATTATGTTCAAATATTCTGTTTCCCTTTTGTTCTTTAGTCTTTTTATTTCTTTTCATTATTGAAACTGTGGTATCAATTAACCTGCTATTATTGCGCTGCTGTCTGATTCTTACTTCAATTCTGTAAAAGTTTGCTTCTTATATTTGAGAGCTGTTGATACTAGGTACATTTATATTACTACTTGTGATAGCTTACTGATTAATGACTCTTTCATCATTTTATAATGTCCTTTGTTGTCTCTTATAACTATTTTTGATGATATATATATATAGTTTTTAACGTGAGAGTATCTGACATTGCATTCAATAATATTTTTCAGCTCTTTTAACTGTCAGTCGATTTGTGTCTTCACATCCAAAGTGAGTCTTTTGTAGAAAGCATAGAGTTGGATCTTATTTCTTGAACTGATTCAGACAAAATATGTCTTTGCATTGATTTAATTCATTTACACAGAAAGTAAATACTGTAAAAAAAAGTGACTTTTGCATTTTACTTATTTCTCTAAGTCTTATAGTTATTTTGTTCTTCTTTTCTTCAGGTGTCTTCTTTGCATTTTGCTAATATTTATAGTGACATGTTTTTATTCTTTTCTCATTTTCTTTTGTGTGTCTGCTACGCTTTTACTAACTTAAAAAAAATTTTTAATCTTGAAATTTTTTGTTTTTATCTAATTTTTAAATGACATTTTTACCAGAGATGGTGTTCTTGGCTGGTAGTTGTCATTTTTTCAGGACTTTGAATATATTATACTATACCTCTCTGGCCTGCAAGGTTTTCTTGCTAAAAAATCTATTGATCCTCCTATAGGAGTGCTTTTGTCCATGCCAAACCACAGTTATCTTGTTGATTTAAATATTCTCTTTGTTTGTAACTTTTAAATCTTTGATGATGATTTGTCTTGTGTGGGGTCTCTTTTTATTTTGCCTAGTTAGAGTAGGTAGAGCCTGTTTAAGTTTTATGATATTTTCTCCCTCAACTTTAGAAAGTTCTTAGACATTATTTTTCAGGTGAGCTCCCTGCTGATTTTTTCTCTCTTATCTCATGACAGAGCTCTCATTATGAATATTTTAGCATGCTTGATAGTAAGAAGTCCCTTAGGCTCTCTTCACTTTTCTTAATTTTTTTTTTCTATTTGCTCTCTTGAGTATAATTTAAATGGCCTATTATAAAGCTTGATGTGTTTTTTCTGCTACATCAAGTCTAGCATCGACCTTATCTAGTTAATCTTAAAATTCAGTCATTTTATTTTTCAGTTTCATACCGTTTGTGGAATTTTTCATTTTAATCTCTGTAAATAATATCATTTTCTTTATGCATTATTTTCCTCCTTTTATTTAGTTGTCTGTGATCTCATTGAGCTGATAGAACATATATAAGACAAACATTTTGAATGCTTTTAAAATTACCTCATAGAGGCTGGGCGCGGTGGCTCAACCCTGTAATCCTAGTTCTCTGGGAGGCCGAGGGGGGCGGATCGTTTGAGCTCAGGAGTTCGAGACCAGCCTGAGCAAGAGCAAGACCCAATCTCTACTATAAAATAGAAAGAAATTAATTGGCCAACTAATATATATAGAAAAAATTAGCCGGGCATGGTGGCGCATGCCTGTAGTCCCAGCTACTTGGGAGGCTGAGGCAGCAGGATTGCTTGAGCCCATGAGTTTGAGGTTGCTGTGAGCTAGGCTGATGCCATGGCACTCACTCTAGCCTGGGCAATAAAGTGACACTCTGTTTCAAAAAAGAAACAAAATTACCTCATAGAACTTAACTTCCTTAGGGCCACTTGAATATTTATTTTTGTGTTTTTATTGGAGTATATTTTTTGTTTCTTTGATGTCTTTTCATTTTTAATGACATTTGGGTAATTTTGAAAAAAGGCTACCTACTCCATCCTATAAAGAATGGCTTTGTTCAGGGGCAGTTTAGCACCATCCAGCCACACTAGTCATTATAGTCACTTCTCGAAAGTGTTGACAGGATGTGTCTTCTCTGGAGGACCTGTATGTTTTCTCACTAAGAAGGTTTGCCTATTTCTTGTTAAAAACCCTTAATCTATACTTTCCACAATGAATTCCATGTATTCTCTAGTCTCTCTGTTGCTGTAATAATTATTGTTCTTTATTCTCACTGGACTAGTCATGCCATTTACACTATATCTGCATTTCTTTTCAGCACTATATATTAAAGGAGGCAATAACCAGTCTTTTATAAGTCCCAGAGAAACCCAAGACTTTGGATACAGGATTGGTTTAAGTGTTCAGTCAAACATTTCTGAAGACCATAGATTTAAAATTGAAAAAGATACTTCTGAATGGGATCCATTTGATGAGTTCTTTATTAATACTTTAATATTCTGCCACCCCAAAATAATAATACCATCTTATACCAGAATCTACAATGTTTATCAATATGGTAAGGTGTTTACCCATTTATCAATGCTTAATCAATATCAGGGAATAGATAATTGGAACAAACATTACATATTCAATAAAACTTTCATGTCCTTTTCCCAAGACTTTACTACAAATAATTACTAGGATATTTATGTTGATGACAGAAATTATTCAATGCAATAAAACTGAAAAAGTCTTGGACCCAGCCTTATGCTCTAGAAAATATCAGAAAGCTCAATATTCAGAGATCCAGCACAAATGTAAAAAATGTGAAAAAGTTCATCAGTGATGTTTAAAACTTACTAACCATGAGGATTTCCACATTCAAGAGTATTTGTACAAATGTAATGAATATGTAAAAGCTTTTTCCCAGTCCAGGAAACATTCTCAAAATCAGGGCATGCATACTGGAGAAAACTCTTCCAAGCAAATTAAATGTGATAAAGTTTTTAGTCAGTCACCCAATCTAAGAACACATAACATAATCCACACTGAAGAAAACCTCTACAAATATAATGAATGTGGCAAACCTTGTAACCAGAGTTCACAGCTTAAATGGCAGAAAATCTATACTGAGAAGAAATCCTACAATTGTAAAGAGTGTGGCAAAGCCTTTACTCCATTTTCAGTTCTTACACAACATCTGATAATTCATATTGGAGAAAAATGCTACAAATCTGAATGTGTTAACACCTTTAACCATAGTTCACAACTTACTCAACATCAGATAATTAATACTGGAGAGAAACCCTACAGTTGTACAGAATGTGGCAAAGCTTTTACTCCATTTTCAGTTCTTACACAACATCAGATAATTCATACTGGAGAAAAAGCCTACAGATCTAAAGAATGTGGCAACACCTTAACCATAGTTCACAATTTACTCAACATCAGATAACACTGGAGAGAAACCCTACAACTGTACAGAATGTGGAACAGCCTTTTACTGTAATTCAAATCTTAATTCACATCAGGAAAGTCACACTGTAGGAAAACCCTATAAATGTGAAGAATGTGGTAAAGAGTTTCAGCATAGTTCAAGGCTTATTCTACATCAAAGTATACACATACTGGGAAAAAAGTCCTACAAATGTGATGAATGTGGCAAAGCCCTCAGCTGTTGTTCACATCTTAGCCAACATCAGAAAATTCATACTGCAGAGAAACCCTACAAATGTGATGAATATGCATAGCCTTTACCCAGTGTTCATTATCAGGGAATTCCCACTAGATAGAAATCCTACAAACATGAAGAATGTGACAAAATCTTTTACTGTAGTTCACACCTTACTCAACATCAGAAAATTCATACTACAGAACCCCTGTAAATGTAATATATGTGAAAACTTCACTACAATCTTAAACTTGACAGCCCAGTACTGAATAGGAAAAGGTATTTACCTCCCAAAACTTGTTTAAAATGACTGGAAGAGGTGTTCGCTCGTTCAGATTCAAAGGCAGAAACCAAGGGTATCCAGACCATAAAGAACCAGTCAGATATGATCACCACAAAAAAACTAATAAAGCTCCAGTAATCATCTCCCCAAAATAAATAAACAAATAAATATCTAAGAACTGCCTAACAAAGTATTTATTTCAGTATGCTACAAAAAAATACAGATAGACAACTAAAATATACACAATACAAAATGTTGTCATGGGTAACATAGATAGTATAAAATGTTTGAAGGGGAGAAAAATTGTTGAGTTTTTCTATGCATAGAAGTTAAAATTTTATCATCTTAAGTTAGACTATTGTAAGTATAAAATATCCTATGTCTTATAAATTTTAGAAAAGCAACTGTGGTACCTACAGCAAAGAAAGAGAAGTAATGAAACAATGTACCAACAAAAAAATCAAGTTAAAAAATAAGAGAAGACAGTATTAATAAACAATAAATATATTAAATGGATAGGAAAAACAAAATTACTATAGAGAAGACCTTATCAACTTCAATTGATTAGTAAGATGCTTTGAAAAAAGTAAAGAGAAAAAATTAAGAAAATACCTATGTATCCATAATTCCTTTACATAAACAGACTAAATTATTTAATGAAAAGATGCTACTATAGATTGTTGCCTCTAAAATTTTTGGTAAAATTTAATTACCATATGATAGAATTAATAAGTGGAACCTTTAAGAAGTGATTATTCCATGAGGGCAACATGAGTGGATTAGGTTTTTTTCTATCATAGTAGTGTGTTAGGTATGAGCAGAGGTCTGTTGTTTAAAAAAACAAAAACAAAAGAAGCAGCTCTCTCTTGTGCTCATCCTCACTCCCTGCACTCTTTTGGCCTTCCTTCATATTATGATGCTACAAAAATAACTTTACCAGATGGCAGTACCATCTGGTAAAGATGGAAGTGGTATTGTTATAGCAGCAGAAAATGGAATAAAACAGGGTTGCTGAATGGATTTTTTTAAAAACCCAAATGCAACGTTATGCTGCTTACAGGACACTCACTTGTTATTATTTCAGCATATCATGGTGGTACAAATGCTTAGGTTATATGTGTTGCCTTCCCCCCACCCCACCCCGGAGTCAGAGCTTCAAGCCTGTCCATCCTCAGATGAACATCACACTCATGTATGTATATACCCATCCCCTCCTACCCCTCCCATCTGCCCAATAACATTTATCTGACCGATAAATGTTATTCCTATATGTTCACTTAGGAGGACACTCACTTTTGATTTAAGGACAAACAGGCTAAAAGTGAAAGAATGGGAAAGGATGTTCCATGTAAATTATAAAGAAAGTACAGGGGTGATTCTACTTATATTGGACAAAATAGGCTTCCAGGCAAAATCTGTCACAAAAGAAAAAAACGTTTACTATATAATAACAAAGAGGTTAATTTATCAAGAGGATACACAATTAAATGTAAATATGCATGCAACATTAAAGCTTCCAAATATATAGATATTAACAGAATGGTAAGGAGAAATAGACAAAAATACAATAATAAAAGGGGGTTTCACTATCCTACTTAAAACAATGGGTAGATCATTCAGACAGAAAACTAATAAGAGAATAGTGTCCTTATAAAACACTATAGACCAAATTGACCTAATAGACATACATATAATATTCCATCCAACATTATGAGAATATATATTCTTCTCAAGAACACATGACATATTCTCTAAATAGAGCATATGTTGGACCAAAAAAATCTTCTCGAATTACAGAAGATTAAAAGTATATTAAGTTTTTCTTTCTGAACACAAAGACATAAAACTGAAAATCAATAGTATAAGGAAAATTGGAAAACTCAAAAATATGTGGATAGTAAAGAACATGCCCCTGAATAATCAGTAGGTCAAATAAGAAATCTAAAGGGAAATCAAAAAGTATTTTGAGACAAAGGAAATTAGAAGAAGCACCAATGAACACTTCTGGGATACAGCAAAAACATTACTAGGACAAGTTTATAATGACAAGTTTTGACCTTAAGAGAAAACTAAAGTTCTTAAATAAACAATCTATCTTTAATCCCCAAGGAACTTAAACAGGAAGAATAAAATAATCCCAATGTTAGCATAATGAAGGAAATAATAAAGATTACAGCAAGAAAATTAAAGGCTAGAAAGACAACTGAAAAGATCAAAGTAACTGCTAGTTGAGTTTCTAGAAGAAAACAGAATTGAAAAACTTTTGACTAGATTAACCAAGGAAAAACAAGAGGAGTGAAGAAAAAAATGAAACAGAAGGCAGGTGAGCGCTGGGCGCCAGGGGAGGGTCACCACCGCGGCAGCCAAGCCTGTGGTGGGTGATGGGGAGAGATCGGCGCCAATAGCTACACCTGGGCTGGCGCAGTGCGCCATGGCCACTGCCCCATGACCTGGGCTGATGACCTCTGGCCTTGGCAGGCAGCAAATGGCTGGCTTTCATGTGTTCCTTTTATACAAGTGATGTCCCAGATTACAATTCTCTGCTGAGATTTGAGAATTTGGAGAATTCCAGCAGCTTTGTAACTTCAGAGATGTGATCAGCTGAAAAATTCATATTTTTGAAGAGTTCTACATCTTTCCAGTCACCTCTCATAACTGTGTGTTAAAGAAGGACTCCATGAAAGATGTCAGAAGTTGGCAGGGTGCGGTGGCTCACGCCTGTAATCCTAGCACTCTGGGAGGCCAAAGCAGGTGGATTGCTCAAGGTCAGGAGTTCTAAACCAGCCTGAACAAGAGCAAGACCCTGTCTCTACTATAAATAGAAAGAAATTAATTGGCCAACTAATATATATAGAGAAAATCAGCTGAGCATGTAGTCCCAGCTACTAGGGAGGCTGAGGCAGTAGTATGACTTGAGCCCAGGAGTTTGAGGTTGCTGTGAGCTAGGCTGACGACTAGACTCTAGCCTGGGCAACAAAGTGACACTCTGTCTCAAAAAAAAAAAAAAAAAGATGTCAGAAGTTATTGTGATAGCCAAGTGGGACTACACTGCCCAGCAGGACCAGAAGCTCCAACTCCATCAAGAAGAATGAGTGCCTGTGGTTGCTGGAGGACTCCAAGACATGGTGGTGGGTGAGGAATGTAGCCAACAGGGTGGGCTATGTGCCCTTCAACTACGTGGAGCAGAAGAACAGCCTGAAAAAGGGCTCCCTCATGAAGAACCTGAAGGACATGCTAGGTGAGGGTCTACATGCTGCATCAAGGGGGGCTGCTCATCTTTCTAGTTTGTTTGCTTTTTTTAGGAAAAAAAAAAGCTTCTGTTAAATGCTGACATCTTCCTGGTTGTTTTAAAAATCTTTGAGAATTAAGAGATCAAGATGGAGAAATGAGATGTTTGCTATTTCCTGGGAATTTCAGACTTTGGGGTCTTACAGAAGGTGACACTTCTGTGTGCTTTGGTTCCCTGAAAAGGTGCCTGACTGCTTGCAGCAAAATTCTAGAGAAACCTGAAGTGGAATTACCACCTCCCAAAGCTTCCCTAGGTCTGCCAATATCACGGTATCAGATCATTCCTTTCTTACAAAATCCTGTCCATTTGCACAGAGAAGGAGACAGCTAAAGCATTTTCCCCTCTCTGAAATGGATGGCAGTTCACCCCAGTCTAGGCATTGTTAGCTAAGGGGCAGCTGCATGACGTCAGAGGCTGCCAGGGGCACCCAGGTGCAGACCATGGACTGGCTTTGGCCCTGAGTCCCTTTTCTTCCCTGGTGTCAGCATATGGGAAATGCCACCGTGAGTTATGTGAAGTTAGTGTTTCCAGTCTTGCCTCCGTCCGTACACTGGACTGACTTGCAGTGATTACTGCTTCAGATTCTCTGAGAGAATAATTGTGAGGGCTCTTTCCAAGAATGACTGTTCCAAGCTGACACTCTACAAATCATTGTTTCCTCCTTATATGAGCATAATGTTGTTTGTACCCAAGACTGCAGATTATCACCTAACAGTTTTCTGTTGAAATAAGTCGATATTATCACCTATACTTCATTTGCTTAGGTTTTTTTAAATTCCAAATAAGAGGATTTGTTTTATTTGGGGGGAGAGAGGGGGTATATATGGGAAAACTGAGAGGTATACATTAAATGTGGTGGGTGTTACAAAATGTTCATCTTTCCTTTTATGTAATCTTGAAAAGACTAAGCTCTCTTCCCAATCACTTAAAGCCTTCATTTATTGGATAGTGTTTTGTGTTATGGATTAGGTTATTCCCATGATCTGGAGAGAGAATAGAGACACAGGACTTTGTACGAATCACACCGGGCCACTGGCCATCATAGTTTCTGAGCCCAATGGAGAAATTGCATTTTTCATTAGTAATATGGGCCTTTTTCCACTAAATTTTGTCCCTTTTATCTTTTTCTTCCCATATGCATGGCACTTGAAAGAAACACTATGTCTTATGCTTATAACGCTTAATTATCTGTGGTTAAAAAAGAGAGTAGCATGAATAAATAAACACTTCGATTGCCCTGAGCTTAATTTTATTTATTTTTGCAATTTCATCCTCTCATCAAAGTACCTACTTTTCAGTGATATTAAACATCATTGACTTGTTTTGTTGCGGTTTCTGTATGTGTCTCCTCCTCCCCTTCCTTCTTCTTCTATTTATTTATTTGGTGTTCTCAAGATTCTTGTAAAGCATGAAATGTCCAGAAATTGGTGGGAAGTTGAATAAGGCAAAGTAAGCACTCTGCGTTATCTAGAAATTCCCTAGAATGCCTTGTAATTTTTTAGAAAGAGAAAAGACAAAGTCACAAATTGAAACTATGAACTGCACCTTCCACTCAGTGTGTTTAATTCTCTCACGAGCTGTGATCATTTCAGGGAATTCATGTCCTCCCTGGTGCTCAGAGTGGATCTGTCAGCTCATCCTGGAGCCCAGGGCTGGGCCCACTGCCCTGTCCCTGCCAGATGGCCACCTGGCTCTGCTGGAACACTTCTGGAACACGTCGACTTCTAGGGTTGGCCAATTCCATTTTTGGAAAATACAGATTGTTAGAAAGCTCTTCCTTAAATAGAATCACATTTTTACATTTCTTAACTTTCTCCCTTGGCTCTTACGTTGCCCTCTAGGGCTGCACTAAGTCCATCTGATCCTCTTCCATAGAGCAACAGCTTTCCTAGAGGCTTTGTTCTATGGAAACATTTGTAGTAAGCATTATATATTATAAAAAATACAGATAAAATTATGTTTTGAGCACCTATATTTAGTAATAGCAGTTGCTTTTCATAGTGCAAAGGCCCTTGGAGGTGAGTATGACCCTTATCAGGCAAGAGTGCCTCTGTGTTTAGTGTGTCTTTGTTTGTTTTGGTGTGTTTATCATGCTTTCCTGAAGGTTTGCTTTTGTTGGGCAAAGAAGAACCTTGTTACTGTGAGTTTTCTGATGCCCAGTTGAGCAGTATCGAATAGAAAAGTCCCCTGATAGGAACTCACCATCATGCTGTGGCTTCTCTCTCCATAACCTAACTTATGTGCAAAACTCACAGATGTGGCATCATTCCCAAGAAGGAATGTGAGAAAACTTTCTGTAGTCCTTCTGCCACCCCCTAGTTCCTTTTGCTGAAAAGATGGGAGCTAAAGTGTTTGTGGCTTTCTATTTCATTGTCACCAATGTGCTATCAGAATTACAGTATAATTTTAGACCAGTTGTGCAGCCAGTGGTAAATTATCTGCCATGTATTAGGAGTGAAAACAACATCAAAAAGTAGACCACAGATGTTGACCTTCTAATAAAAAGTTGTGACATCATCCACATTTGTGATTTTTACTGCTATAGAAGTATGCCTGATTCCTGAATCCATGATAAGATTTCCTTGGCAGACACCTGGTTTGGAATAAAACGGCACCAGACTCCCCTGCAAAGTGATGGTGTTATAAAGGTGTGTTTACATCCCTAACTGCAGATAAGCATAACTGCATAGAGTCTCCTGCATTTCTATGCTCATTTGCTGTGCTGAAGTTGATAGTGAACTTAATTTGTCACATACAGTACTTTGTAAGAATAACTTGGAAGAAAGGACTGAGTAACTTTGACAAAAAGATCTCCCTCCTAGGAAAATATTCACATTCTTTCTTTTTGTCTAATAACTTAGAATTGAATAAACGAATATGAGTTGTTATTTTCACATGGGCAAAAAAAAAAAAAAAGAGAAGACATTAAAACCAATAATCACCAAAATACAAAGTATAATAAGACGACACTATGAACAATTATATGAAAACATATTAGATAAATTAGAAGAAATAAATAAATTCCTCAAAGAAATAACCCACCAAGATTAAATCATAAAAAAGTAGAATTGCTAAATAAACCAATACTGAGGAAGGATATTGAAACTAATAAATCTCCCAATAAAGCAAAGCCCAAGACTGGATAACTTTACAGGTGAATTTTATCAAGCATTTATAAAATAATCCTTCCCAATCTCCTTCAAAACATGGAAGGGAAGAGACCTTCTAAACTCATGTTATGAGGCCATCATTGCTCTCATACTGAAGACTGATAAGAACACTACAAGAAATAAAACCACTATTAAATAAATAAAACTATTATCTCTGATGAAGATATAAGCCGAGATTATCACCCAAATAACAGAAACCAAATTCATCCACACGTTAAAAGATAAGTAGGATTTATACTTGGGATGCCAGAATGTTTCAACATATACAAATCAGTAAAAATGAAGTACTCCAATGTAGTACTAAGAATTAAAGTTAGTGAGTAATGTACATGTTCTGCCCAGAGCGTCTGAAAGTAATGTGTTCCGGACAGGCTCCCTGTGATAAACAAAGCTGTTGCCTAGAGGCATAACAAAGGACGTGAGTTGCAAGTAAGCAAGAGCTGCTCCACCCCATGGCATTGGGGGTCTGGAGGCCACCCGATAAACACCCTATAAGATAGCTGGTTAGTCAATGATGGGTAAGGCCCTTCAAGAAGAGGGGCAACCTAAGCCAGCACAGCCGCCATAGTTCAGCCAAAGATTTTAGGGGATCACACTAAGAAAAGCTGGGGATGAGAAATGCTCCCTGTGGCTCACCTTGCCCATCCTTGCTAATCTCGGTCCATGATCTATGCCTAGTACCACCACCTTGAAATTCTAAGCCAGGGGATATCTGCTTCCCAAAGGCTATGCATTCCGGAATTTATGGCGCTTGCTGCAATGCCTGGGTGGTTACATACAAGGAACTAACTTTAATTTTGTAGAGTATAAAAATAAAACTGACCCGGTGTGTTGGTACTTGAGTCAAGCGTTGGTATGTGTGTCCACATTTTTCTTTGTGTTCCGCGGTTGTGTTTTGTGTTCTGCGGTTGTGTTTTGTGTTCTGTGTTCATTCTCCATCCTGTAAACGGCCACAACACTACAAAACCATAAAAAGTACAAATCCTATGATTGACTCAAAAGATTTATAAAAAGCATTTGACAAAATTCAGTACACTTTCATAATAAAAACTTGAAACAATATACATACTCAACGTAACAAAGGTCATATACAACAAGACCCCAGGTGCCATTATCCACAATAGTAAAATGCTAAAAGTTTTTTCTCTAGTATCAGAAACAAGAGAAAAATACCCAATCTCATCACTTTTAGTAAACATAGAACTGGAAGACCCAGCCAGAGCAATTAAGTTATAAAAATAAACAGCAGGCATAAAATCAGAAATAATGGGTAACATCGTGTCTGGTTTGTACATAACGATATCATACATAAACATATACACAAAACTGTAAAGAATATATCAAAAAGTTAGAGCTAACAAACCCATTCACTAAAGCTGTAGGTTGAAAGATGAACATTCAAAACTCAGGTGCATTTCTATACACTAACAATAAACTATCTGAGAAAAAAGTTAAGGAAACAATCCCACTTACAATAGAATTAAATACTATAAAATTTATTTATTTTTTAACTTTTAAAATTTTTTTGTTTTCTTTTTTCATTTTTTTATATTAAAAAATTATGGTACAATAATAGGAAGAGCCAACATCAAAGGATCAGAAAACAATGTCACTATGGACGCTTGGCAGCCATAAGCCAATTATCCCTGTGGTAACTTTTCTGACACCTCCTGCTTAAAATCCAAAAAGTCAGAAAGATCATGAGACCCTGCTTTTGAGGTCTGTATTCATACTGAAAATCAAGATCAAGCGAGCTTTTGCCCTTCTGCTCCGAGGGAGGTTTCTGTCCTCCCTGAGCTCGCCTCTGGACAGCTGTGTTACTGTTTGACAGCTGTACCGCCCCAGTCAAACCCCCCACCTGGCACTGTCCCCAGAGCAGGTTGTGCCCCGCCCCGCATGCCTCACCCGGTCAGTGAAAATGTGAAAAGGGTACTGGTATTTCACCTGGGCCAGACCACAAGGCCAGTGGAGCCTGCCCCACCTCATCACGGGAAATGGGGGGGCACCTGGGGCCTCCCACTTATTCTACACCTCTCATGTCTCTTCACCATGCTAGACTAGAGTCAAGCTCAACAGGGTCTTCTTTCCCTGCTGATTCCACGAAGCCCGTTCCCTTGTCTGTGGTTTCCCTGGATAGTAGGTAGGGACAGTGGTGAGGACTGAACTCTGATCTTTTCTCTTTTGATAAAAACTCCTTCCTAAGGAGGCCAGCTGGGTCAGGCTGACAAAAGGTAAATTCCCACTAAGCAGCAGTGGTTTACTTCCCAACCTGATTCTGGTATGGCATTAACATCACCTAAAAGATAAGAAGCCCCTGTCTTAACTCCAGCATTCTAGCAGATGCCTGTCATAAATTTAAAATATCTTAACTCAAGCATCCTAGCAGATGCCTATTGTAAATTTAAAACATCCTCCTGTCTGGACCTCCCAGAGTGCTCACACCCTTATCTTAGAATAAGCATATCCTTTCTGGTCTTCTAGATAAAGTCTAAGTGTCTCAGCCAATTTCCAGCCAATAAATCTTTAAGCCCACCTATAACCTGTAAGCCCCCGCTTGGAGATGTCCCACCTTTGTGGGCCAAACCAATGTACGCCTCTCATGTATTGATTTGTGACTTTGCCTGTAACCCCTATCTCTCTGAAAATGTATAAAACCGAACTGTAACCCAGCCACAGTGAGTCCACTTGCCCAAGGCCCCTTGGCAGTGGCTCCAGGTCATGATCCTCAAATTTTCTCAGAATAAATTATTTTACAGAGTTTGGCTTTTTTTCCTTTGACAGTGGGAATCTCATTCATCCATTCAAGTGCATCACTAATTAGATGAGGAGGCATTTGGCTACCTTAAGAGAGTCATAGTTATTCCCACCATTTACCAGGGCTTCATTGAATTTCTTCACTTTGACATTCAGAGCACTTGGCAGAAATCACATTGCATCAACACCCACCTCGGGCCTTCGGGTTGCTTTGTTTTAATTAAATAGTTGGATTCCCCTGGTCTGCACTTCTGAGTCAGCTGCTAGGCGCTGGCCTAGGCGCTGGCACCAAGCGGAACCTCGGCCCAGCCTGGACCCTGCGGGGGGCGGGGCACCTGTGGGGGGGTGGGGCACCGGTGCCTGGAGACACATGACCGCCCCAGCAACATGCACGAGAGGGGAATGGGGGTGGGTGTGGGAACAGTGAGGGGCGGCACTGGAGCCTAGGGACGGCTGCAAGGGAAGGCGCCAGCGCCTGCAAGGCGGCAGCTGGGGTAATCCACGGGAAGGGCCCCAGCTTGCATCCAGAGTCGCCTCCATCATGGCACCACTCCCCCCAACCCCCACCCTCCACCCCCACCCCACCCCACCCCACCCCAACCCCCTCACCCAAACCCCGACCCCCGACCCCCCAACCCCCGTGCAGCAGTAGACGAGGACCCTGGGGGCGGGGAGGGAAGAGGGAGAGGGCAGAGAGAGGGCAAGCGAGGGAGGGGGGCTAGGACAGACCAGAGCTGGAGGGAAGTTCCAGGAGCCATGCAGGGGAGGTCCACGGAGGGTTCCCAGGCGTGGGGGGGCGGCGCGCCTTGTCCAGTGGAGGCATGCGCCCAGCCCCCCTTCCCACCCCAGCCCCACTGACCCAGCCCTTAGAGCCAAGCCTTATCCCGAAGTTACAGATCCGTATAAAATTCTTAAGACTCAATTTAACAAAGCAGTGAAAAATGCGTTCAGTAAAATCTGACTCTAATGAATATAATGAAAGAAGATATAAATAAATAAAACTATATCCCTTGTTCATGAACTAGAATAATTCATATAAAATGTCCATCCAATGCAAAGCACTCCACAATTTCTATTTAATCCCTATTAAAATCCCAGTGGTTTCTGACTTGCTGTTGGGTCAAGAAACAAACAAAAAAAAATTCCAATGGTATTTTTTCACAAAATAATAAGAAATTCAAAACTTTCTATGAAGCCACAATGACTCCAAATAGCCAACAAAATCTTGAGAGAACAAAACTGGCATCTGTAAACATTTCTGTACTTTAAACTATTACACAGCTATCCTAACAATGAGTATGGTACTGACATAAGAGGAAAGTATAGTCCCTTTGATAAATTATGGCAAAAAGTGGCTATCCTCATGCACAAGAACTATATTGCACATTCATACCATATGCAAAAATTAACTCAAAATGGATTAACATTCAATATAATACCAGAAACTATATAACTTCTAGAAGAAAGCATAGAGAACAATCCCTTTGGCATTAGCAATGATAATGATTTTTTTTTAATATCATACCAAAAAATTACAACAGTAGACAAAACCAAAAACAATTAAGGCTACATCAAAATAAAAATGTCTCTGCACAAAAAAGGAAACAACAACATAAAAGAGCAATCCCAGGATTGGGAGAAAATATATTTCATGACTTTAATACTTAAAAAATATAAGGATCTCAAACAACTCAATAACAACAACAACAACAAAGTAAATCAGACTTAAAATGGGCAAAGGACCTCAGTAGATATTTCTGCAAAGAAGACATAAAGGTGGCAAATAGGTTTATGAAGACGCTCAACATCATTATTCATCAGAAAAACGCAAGTCAAACCACAACGAGATATCATCTCGCACCTGTTATAATACATATTATAAAAAAAGTCAAGAGATAACAAATGTTGTCAAAGGTGGATTAAGACAGCCTTGTACAATACAGAGGGAATATAAACTGATCTAGCCGTCATAGAAAGCAGTATGGAGGCTCCTCAAATATTAAAAACAGAAATACCATACAATCCTTAAATCTCACTTCTGGGTATATATCAAAAAGAAATGAAATCATGCAATACAAAGATATAGCTGCTCTCTTATATGTATAACAGATTACTTAAAATATATAGTATTGTTCAGCCATAATAAAACGATAATCCCTCCATTTGTGACAATATGGATGGATGAACCAGGTGGAAATTACAGTAACTAAAATAAAGAAATAAAGTACTGTATGATATGGGCTATTTGTCTAATCTAAAAAATTAGAGACTATAGAAGTAGAGGGTAGAATGGTGGGTGCCAACAGTGAGGGGTTTGTAAAAATGAAGAGATATTTGTCAAAGAGTATACATTTTTACTTATAGGATGAATGAATTCTGGGGATATAATGTACAGCACTTTGAAAATAATCAACAGTGCTATATTATATAATTGAGATTAAGTAACATTCACTTAAGTAGATTAAGAGAGTAGACCTTAAGTATTATCACCCCCCAAAACTTGGCAACTCTGTGAGATGGTAGATGTGTTCAGTTCATTGTTGCCATTGTTACACAGTGTATACATATGTCAAATCATCAAGATGTGTACCTCAAAACCAAAACATTTATAAATGTAAAAAAATCCACAAGTCAAGAGAAAAGAAAGAACAAGCAAACAAATGAACACAGAGGACACATTCTCAGTAAGTTGCATACTTAGCCAAACAAAATCATAAAATTATAATTATTATGATACAAGGTAATAGTCAAAAATGTTACTATATGCTAGAATAGTTCTAAGCTCCCTATAGACCATTATTAGTTAAGAACTCCATGCAGAAAGTAGTACATAAAACTATTTTACACATGTAAAAATTGTGCATAGGCAGTTTAAATTTCTAATCTTAGTTTAGGATAGGAAAAAGAAACTGTTAATGTAAATATATGATTAGATTTTTAAAATTAAATATGTAATTACATATTTAATATTTAGCCAAAGGGAGATGTTTTGCACGTTGATCAAATTACAGTCTCACTTTCTATAGAATCACTTTTCAATTCTCTATAAGATTGGAAATTAATGAAACATAAAATATTTGATATCTGTCTACAGTATTCCTGGGACTTCTCAACCCAATATCACTATGTCCACCACTATGTTCACACACTTCTGACATGATGCAAAAACAGAACTTAAAAAACGGGCTAACATAGAGGTAGTCAGTAATATGCACAGATTTTCCCAGGACCCCACAGGAATGGATGAGTAAGTAGATCATGTAGGCCCTCAAAGGCCAAGGAGAGGACTTTCTCTCTCACTGTGAATTTGATGGAAGATCCCTGAAGGGAAAGGGAAGCCTCAGATAGTATTTTTCACAATCTTAAAGAGAATCAATCCTCAGATCAAATAAGAGCATGAGAAAGAAGGTGTTTCTCTATGAGAGGAAGTGAAATAAATCTAGGCTTCTCAAAACTTCATTTCCTTGTGCCAGAGCTTCTTAATCCACTTTAAGGTCTAGCTTCCTCCTTGTCCTTTGGACCTATCACCTGTGTCATCTGTTTCATTCACTCCCACCTACCTGGGTGCTTGGCTACTGTTTCCTCTCTCTTCACATTCCAGGGCTCTTTCATTTGTTTCAAAAAGGTGATCAGATCCAGCTTATAGACAGCAAGTTCTATTTTATTAGAAAAAGACACATGAATTTTGCTTGGAGTTCTTAAATTTTCAACTTAGTAGAGAAGAAAGAACATTATTGAAGATTCTAGAAAATTAATTTCCTAAGTAGCATTTCCTGACATAGCCTATAGAATATATAAGAAGCATTTTAAATTTGTGAATCCTGTTCTTCACTTTCAAGTATGACTGAATCCAAAATAAAAAAAAAAAAAAAAGAAATTGGATTTTAAGGTGTAGACAACATTTTATAAAGAAAAATTGCCATAATTAATCTTCAAGTAGAAGAGTGACAGCACAATTTGTTATATATAGTACATCCTAGATTCACCTGGTAACTGGGGAGACTCTCCCTGTTTTAGCTATAGTCTAAGGAAATTTGAATTGGCTATATTCAAAGAAAAAAATAGACTTCTTTTTGTCTTCATGACAAGATTTAGATTTGCAACTTGGAGCCAGGTGCCTGCTGATGGTAGGCTCCTACTTTTCTACAAAACTGTAGCATAGGGCTCAATCTTCTTGGATATTTAAATTTCAAAGCAGTGTTCCCAGGTCCTACAGAAAGATATTCTTGAGTCAAAAACAGTAGGAAAAACCCTATTTAGCTGTTAAAATGATTTACGTATCTTTTAAAGAGGCATAGAAAAAATTTCAGTATAAAAGTTTTCCAAATTTTCTTTTGGAAAACTTTTCCAAATTTCCTTTTTCTTCCAAACAAGAAAAAGGAAGAGGCCAAAATCTCTTTCCTCATTTTCAATTTTGAGAACTAAGTCTCAGATCTCTAGTCTGCATTTGCTCTTAACCCAGCCAGCTCTAAGGTCATGGTCTTGAACTTATGGACATCTGAATTCCAGGAGGTGCTATATTCAGGCACCAAAGGGGTGACCTTGCACACACTGAGTGGACAAAAAAGAAGGTTTGAAGGGAAAATAGCAAAAACAGAGAGGATGCTATCAAACACCCATGGGGGGGAGCACAGTGTGGTGTTGATGGAAGGACTGGTTTTTGCTACAGGACACAAGCCCAGGTAAGGCTATGTCTTATTCCTGCATCCACGTAGGAGATGAGATTATGATTAGGTGGTCAAGAGCCTAGATCAGTGGGATGATCAGACTCCTGCTACAGATTTGGCATGGAGGGTAGGAACAATCCAAGAGTCATCTGGGTCCTTGTGTGGGTTTTTGGTGTGTAACTTTGGAAGCAAATGTGTCGTGGGTGCAATTCCTGAGCTTGGACCCCTGTCCTGAAAGAGGCATGGCCATGTCATTACTTAGCGCATGTGAGTGAGTGAACAGGAATCACATGGCAGCTGGGTGTGAGGAGGGGATCTGCATTCAGAACACATTTCCTCTGCGCTGTGAGATAAAAAAAATACCTCAGAGCTTTCAGATCTATGTGAGGCGTGCAAATTGATCAGGCCCAGAGAGATACGACTATGTGAATTATTTTAATTCTCTAACCCATGCCTCTGGGCAATCGTTTAAAGACATTTTGTTCCATACTAGCTGCCTCACCCACTATCTTCCCATTCCTGAAATTTGTGATACAAAAAAAAAACAAAAAACAACCAATTATAGCCAATAAATATCTTATGTAAATTCATGGTGAACAACTTAGAAACTGCCTCTCTTCTTTTACTCTTAAAAACTCATTTGTAACTGCTGCTAATAGGAGCTTGTTTTCAGGACAACTTGAATGTATGCTCATGGGTGGCCATCCTCAATGTTTCAATGTTAATAACTCTCTTTAAACTAGATTCTGACTTTTTGATTATTTTAGGTTGACAGTCATCAGTCCCAGCTGGAAAGAGACATGGAATCACATGACAATTTGTGATGTAACAACCCATGTGCAGGAGAACAGAGACTCCCTTTGCTGAGACACCCAGAGTCTCCTGCCAGCCCAGGCCCTGCCTGAGCCACACTGGGTGAGATTCACAGGCATCCGTCTGTCCTAGGTCCCCAAAATTTCCCTCACATTTGACAAGTGTGGGAAACCTGAGGACAAAAATCAGTCCCTTTGTGTTTTGGGTCTCTCTCAGGGCATAGTATCTGGAATTACTACAGCATGAGCATGAAGGTGTTTTCATTCCAGCATTGTCTAAAAATGAACAAATGTGCAACAGTGGAGTCTGGTTCACTAATGTGTGGTGGAAATGGATGGAAGTTCCGAACAATGATGCCACGAGACACGTGTGATGATTCACAAAGGGCGTTGTCATCCATATAATGTAATAAAACAGCTTAGAGCAGCATTAAAAAATCTAATTCTGTTGTTTTTGCTTAGTTTGAGTGCATATGTTTTATGTGAATTGTGGTAAATTATACCGCCTTTAAAATTATTTGATTACTTTTTAAAAAGTGTATTGTTCGGCAGGGTGGCTCATGCCTGTAATCCTAGCACTCTGGGAGACCAAGGCAGGTGGATCCTTTGAGTGCAGGAGTTTGAGCCCAGCCTGAGCGACAGTGAGACCCCATCTCTACTAACAAAATAGAAAGAAATTAGCTGGACAACAAAAAATATATATATTCTAAAAAAAATAGCTGGGCATGGTGGCGCATGCCTGTAGTCCCAGCTACCCAGGAGGCTGAGGCAGGAGGATTGCTTGAGCCCAGCAATTGGAGGTTGTTGTGAGTGAGGCTGATGCCATGGCACTCTAGCCCAGGCAACAGAGTGAGACTCTGTCTCACACACACACAAAAAAGTGTATTGCTCAAGGCAAATTGAACAAATTCATTTTTCTAATATACTTTGAGAGCATTGAATCTATTAAAATGATATATAAAGTATTTCTTAACACAGTTGTAATCTAATATTTATGCTATAAATAATTTCTACTTGACTGTGTTTCAAAATATTTTATCTAAGACATTTTTAGAAATAACTAGTCCAATAGCATGTGCACAATGCAGTAAACATATGGGACATCTGAAACAAGAAAATAATGGAAAAATTTATAGATTTTAGGTTATATATTAGCCACACAAGGAAGCGTATGTATAGTGGCAAATACCTCTTTTTGTGGATACATAAATACCTCCTGTGATGCAGAAACTAGTCAGAAAAAATTAGAAAAGAAGCCACTTGGATACAACAAGTATCTAAAGAAGAACTTGGATTTAATTTTTATGATATTTTTAGATGGCTCCCTAATGAAATAGAGTTATTGTTGTTGTTGCTGCTGCTGTTGTTTGGCATACACATTCTCTTTTTATAATTCTTAGGTGCATTATATTTCTCCTAATCCAATTATTAATGCGATGTGTCTCTCATTGTTTTACTTCTCCCAAGAAAATTAAAGTCATGGTATTCTAAAGACTGGAGATGATAAAAACAAGTGACAGGCTGGGCACGGTCGCTCACACCTGTAATCCTAGCACTCTGGGAGGCCGAGGCAGACGGATTGCTCAAGGTCAGGAGTTTGAAACCAGCCTGAGCAAGAGCGAGACCCCATCTCTACTATAAATAGAAATAAATTAATTGGCCAACTAGTATATATATAGAAAAAATTAGCCGGGCATGGTGGCGCACGCCTGTAGTCCCAGCTACTCGGGAGGCTGAGGCAACAGGATTGCTTGAGCCCAGGAGATTGAGGTTGCTGTGAGCCAGGCTGACGCCACGGCACTCACTCTAGCCTGGGCAACAAAGCAAGACTCTGTCTCAAAAAAACAAACAAACAAAAAAACAAGTGACAGCAGGTATGTGTATCAGTGACTTGACTGAAGTGTCATTTTTGCCACTCTGCGCAGCCATCCAATTTAGTTTGGGGGCATTCATAAAATTCCTCATTGGGACATATCCTCTTTCCCGACCACCTGACATGGGACAGGACTATCTGGGAATTAGCCTTCTCAGTAATGTAAGACACCTTAACCTTTAGACTTTGATCACTAGTGCTTTCAAGAATAATTGTGATCAAAAGGGGAAAATGAGAAAGGAAAAAAACCATTTTTTTAAATTTAAGGAATGCAAGCCTTCTCTAAACTATCAGGCTCAGTCCTAGGAATGAGCCAGTAGTCACGTCCCACTCCAATTCTTGATACTTGAGCTAAATAATAATCTCTTGAAACTGCTTGCTGCATGGACTCTAGACTTAACAGACACCACAAGTAGCTATAAATGAAAAATGCTGCATTCTCAACACCATAACTAATAACATACAATTCAACAATGTACAGCCAATCACTAATCAATGCTTGGGTGAGAATTCTTCATGAAAATTCTTCATGAACAACTTTTTATTGGCCCACCCCTTTTCTTCTTTTTGCGTTGAAAAACATGCTTGGGTCTGAGTCTTCCAGGCAGTTATCTACAACTTGTCTCAAATAAACTCTTTTTTTTTTTTTTTTTTACTAGCAAACCACACTATACACCACACAGTTTTATGTCTCTAAATTAACAAAAGGACTTTAAATCCATGTGGACTCTTAAAAATAAGGAACACTTCATGTATTTTTATTGCCTCACCCCCAAATACCTTCTTCCCTTCCAGTGCAGTCACCCCCAACCCCACTCCTGCAGTGACTTCAAAAAATTTCCACTTATTGCATAGCTAGACCACCAAGGAGATGATGCCATGACCTGCTTTGCAAAGGACATGCTGGGAGGGGATTCCACTCTCGCTCCTAGAAAGGCTACTTTACAGGTTATAAATGTCTAATTCTTTTTTCTGCAAAGCAGAGTATGATGATAGGCTGCACCCTAGTTGATGAAGAGGCTGCCTCCACAACCCCAGTGTTCCCAAAAGTCTAACGAGAAGCATTTGAAGTCAGCAGGCCCAGCAAGGTCTCTTGACCTCTCATTTCTTAGCTGCAAACTGCCAGGGTAGACCAGATGACTGGATTGCACTTGCTGTTGGTGAGAAGGAAGCCCAGTGGGTGTCCATGTCCTGGGGAAGAAGGCCGAGCAACAGGGGCACTAGGCTGGAAACAGAGGCCCCCAAGTGCAGACACTTCCCCCCTCCCTGGCTGTGTCTGGCAGCCATGTGGCCCTGGCCAGCTGCCCCCTGCCCGCACTTTCCCCTGCAGAGCAGATGTGCATCCCTGTGCACTCTCAGGCTGGAATCCGGGTGTCTTAACACCCATTTGCTCCCAGAGCACAAAGGAAACTTCTTGTGGCTCTGGAGTCAGCAGTTAAGAAGCAAGAGTGTTTCCAGTGGGGCTGAATCAGATTCCCACCCAAGGTGTCGGAACAACACATTTAAGCAAGAAAAAATCTGAATGAGAACCAAATTGGGCAGGGAGGTGGGAGCCAGACCCGGCCCCTCGGAGAAGGGCTGGGCCACAGCTGGGCCACAGGGCCCCTGGCTTTCCCAGCTGACAGAAGGAAACGTGGAGCCCTCCCCAGTTCTCTTGGGTAATGGAAGATCAGTTAGTGACTGCCTGGAAAGTGCCAGATGGCAGCCTCAGTGCCTGTCCCCACTGAGTTTCTGAGCTGTAAATGAGCAGCTGTCGCAATCGCAAGCAAACTGGCCGCAACTGCAATGGCCACGTTTTCCTTTGATCCCACTCAGGTCCCACTAGGCCGAGGCTACCCCCAGAGCAGGTCTGGGGTGGCTCGCGAGTCTGTCCCAAAGCCATGGGTTTCCTTATGGCCTCACAGCTTGCTGTGACAACCCAGAAGCTGGGCGTGAGCTTGGGTGCAGCTGGCAACTGCAGGCACCCCTCCCAGCCCCAGCTGCTGAGTGGCGCCCTGGGAGCCGGGAGCAGCAGCTGGAGCGCCTCACCTCCAGTCACATCCCCGGCCTGAGGGGGGCCCAGGCAGAGCCCCACACTGAGCCAAGAGGATGACTTTCTAGAAGCATTGGGGGGAAGGCTGAAAAATACAATCTAGTGGTTCCCCTAGGCCGCCTGGCTCCAGCTTCACTTCTTTGGATGCTCCAGTTCTTGGCACAGGAAGCCCCAGTCTCTTGCAAGCCCCTCTGAGGCTGTTCAGAGAGGAGCCAAGCCAGGCCTGACCAGCTATCAATGACCTGCACTGGCCGCAGGGACAGGGGAAACATTCTAGGGGAGACCCACGATCGAAGTGCCACTACCAGCAGGCTGCTTGGCTGTGGGCCAAGCCCTGGCCCTCCCTGGGCCTCAGTTTCCTCACTGGAGGGCCTGGAGCATCCTTCCTGGCAGTGGACAACGATCCTAGGGGGAGGCTGGAGTCACCCAGAGTTCAGTGGGGGGCCAGGCTGGGGTCAACTGACAGCTGAGGAGTCTGTCCCTCCACAAATCCCAGGAATGAGATAAGAGGCCAGGGGGGCACCCCTGCCAATACCAACTGCCGACTCTCTCCCTCGTGCTCAACAAATATTTATCGAGCAGGGACTCTGGAGCCAGACTGCCCAGGGTCACAGCCCTCCACACCATCTACTGCTTGTGTGACCCAAACACCTCTGTGCCTCAGTTTCCTCAGCTTTCCAGTGGGACTCGAGTAGCCAGAGTTGTTGTGGGAGTAGCCAACCTCCCAGAGCTGTTCCAAGGACTAGAATTGGCGCCGTGTCTTGAACGACTGCCCGACACCAGAGCTGGACGAGAAACAGCCACCCCTCACTCTCATTAGTATTTTTTTAAATATATTCAGTTGATATCAATATTATGATTATCTTTCATGATTGTTACTATTGGTCTGACACTAAGTCCGGCACAAGGGGACACACAGTCCCCACCTGCGGGGCTGGCAGTCTGGCAGAGTTCAGGAAGGGCGGTAACTGGGCACGCATACACAGAAGGAAAGTTCGCGAAGAAACCCAAACTGCAGTTAGGCAGAGGCCTTTCCCACCTGCCCCCACCCTTCTCCCATCCCTATCTCCCCTGGCACGTGCCCCTGCATCCTGCTCTCCTTGCAAACCAAGCATCTTCTGGACTCCAGTCCCCCAGGCCAGCAAAACAGCACAGAGAGGCAGACACTGCACCACAGCGCGAGAGGCCTGGCCCAGAGACTTGAGTTCAAGTTCCTGCTAAGAAGCTCTGTGGCTTTCTACAAATAATTCCATCTTAATAACAGTAATAGCAACCATAACAGAATAGTCACTCGTAAAGTGTTAACTGCATCCCAGGTGCCATCCTCCAAGCCTTGTGAAGATTCACTCATTTAATCCTTTATGCTAGAGGGTGGGCAGACTTTCTCTGTGAAGGACAGATAGCAAATAAATATCCTGGGCTTGGCCAGTCCATATGGTCTTTGTCCAAAGACGCAACTTTGCCATCACCCTATGAGAGCCGCCAGAGACAAGACATAAAAGGACAGGCGTGGCTGTGTGCCAATAAAACTTCATTTACAACAAGGCTGCCAGCTGCCAACCCCTGCCTTAAGCTGACACTAAGGGAGATACACTTCTGAGTCCCATTTTGCAAATGGGAAAATTGAGGCTTAGTTGAGAGCTTCAGTCACCTGCCCAAGGACACAGCTGGGAAGAGGCAGAGCCAGACTTCACCACCCCAACTGCCCAGCATGGGTGCTTTCACCTGAAAAACAGGAGGAGCCACACCCAATGCCAGCCTCACTGCAGGCTTCCCCCAGGGTAATGGCTGCACAGGCAGGTTCTGGGTCTTGGCTTCCTGTCATGTCTGGGATCTGGCTTTGGGAACAGAAGCTGAGGGTCTGACAGGCTCTAGAGCACTAGGGTGTCAGGCCTCCACAGGGCAGGGCTCTGCCTCTCAACTAAAACCACAGGCCAGAGGCATGCCAGGTTGGCCACTGCACCCAGGCCCCTCCTTCCTGCACCAGTGTGGTGGGTGGCAGCCAGCTTCACACCTCAGCTCTACCATGTCCAAACTGGGCTAACCGCTGGGCCCCTCTGGCCCTCACTTTGCTCATTTGTGAAATGGGCAGATGGCAGCACGGATCTCAGAGGGGGGAACTGAGATCAACAGGAGAGTCTGCAAAGCATTTGCAACCAAATGTGGCAGCGCTCAGGAACAGGGGGTCACAACCCAGGGAAGTAATAGTACTGCATATCACACTAAGACAATCAAGTGTAAAATCCCAGTAAGGGCTTTAAAAAAAACTCTAGGGGGGGACATCTTCAAGCCCAGGCTGAGATTCATGTGTGCCCTGACCTGCCCACACTTCTGCCCTCTCCTAATCTCCCTGGAGATCAAGACTGGCAGAACTCTTCCTCCTGTCTGCCTGATAGGGGCTGTACCCCAGCCTGGGCTGTTTTCCTTAAAAGCTATGAATTTCTCCTAGCCTGACACTTCTCCCCCCTCTTTCCAAGGCTCCCTGTGTAAACAGAAAATCAGTCACCTGATGAATCCTTATGCTGCCAGCAGCCACTCAATGGGGCTGGGCCCCCACTGAAGTGGGGTATAGATTACAAACACCTGCGCTTTGAAGGTGCACTGTACTTAAGAAGATTCACTCTTGCTACAAGATTGTCCTGAGCACCTTGGATGGGGGGGGTGCACAGAGCTGGGGGGAGGTGCAGGAGAGACAGAGAGGAAAGAAAGCTCTCTGCTGTCCCCAAGTCACAGAGCAGGGGGGGAGGCAGAGCAGAAATCCCAGCTACAGTAGGAACATTTTGCTGCATGTTGGGTTAAAGAGCTGTGGTGAGTGTCACTAGGCACCAGCTCTCACTGTGCATCCTCCTACCTATGGCAGAGATGGCTCTGAGCTGTAGAGGACCTAGCCCTTGTGTTATAACCTTTTTCTAAATTGAGGATTCACGATCCAAAGGTGGCTGCATCTGTTTAGGGAAGTGCAGAGGGAGGAGAAGCCAAGCTTGCTAGTGCTGACTGGCATTTCAGGCAGTCGAGAAAAAAATAAAATTTAAAGAGATCAAGAATGAAATGGAGACCCAGAGGAATATTCCCATAAAAATGGCATAGACACCAAGCAGGAAACACAGACCTATTACTGGAAAGAGGTGGGAAACTGAAACAGCCACAGAGAAACTCAAAAAGAGTAAATGTACAGATTTGTCTTCACTAGAAATCCTTCCTACTTTTCAAAAGTCACTTGGACTCTGGTAACCACCCTGCCCCAACCATGCCCTTTAACTCCGTGGAAATGTTTGCCCAGTCAGGACAGCAAAGGCCACATCCAAAGGAGCTGGGGCCTACCCTGCCCATCCCAACCCCCACTCCTCCTCCCAGGGATGCCAGGGTGGTGTGGGCACCTTAGCAAAAGTGACAGGATCTTCTGAACACAGAGGGAAAAAACCAGAAACCCGACACCTGGCCACGTGCACCTCTCCCTAGGAAAACAATTCAGAAATAAACCTCCAAGGCAGGCTGTTCTGCAGAATTTTTAAAGCCTCAACATGAGAAAACCAGGAACTTCCCCTCTGCTCTCTATAGCACCTCAACATCTCCCCACCCCCATGGACACCCCCAACCTCAATGGTGGCTTTTTGTCAAAAGCCCAAGAGAGGGGAACTCAAAAAAAGGGAAAATAAAAACAGCTCATTCCTAGAACAAGGGGTCATGGGCAGAACAGCCTTTCTGACCTGCAGTCATGTGGCCCCACCTGGGGCAGGCCTGGTGGGTTACTCGCTGGCCCCAGGGGACACTGGGGGTCTGTCAGCCCCTGGGGGAGGGCCCTGAGGATTCACCTCCAGCTCCCCCCTCCCTTGCCATAAAGTCCTGGCCCACCAGCTTCTCTCTGGCCACGTTCAGTCATGTTCAAGGTTCAGAAGTACAAATGGGGTGAATCAGAATGGACTCCCCAGGCCAGGTGCAGTGGCTCACGCCTGTAATCCTAGCACTCTGGGAGGTGGAGGCGGGCAGATTGCTTGAGGTCAGGAGTTCAAAACCAGCCTGAGCGAGAGCAAGACCCTGTCTCTATTATAAATAGAAATAAATCAATTGGCCAACTAATATATATAGAAAAAATTAGCCGGGCATGGTGGCGCATGCCTGTAGTCCCAGCTACTCGGGAGGCCGAGGCAGTAGGATCGCTTGAGCCCAGGAGTTTGAGGTTGCTGTGAGCTAGGCTGATGTCACAGCACTCACTCTAGCCTGGGCAACAAAGTGAGACTCTGTCTAAAAAAAAAAAAAAAAAAAAACGAATGGACTCCCCAAACCCTCTGCTGTCATCCCCTCTCTTTCCCTCTGGGGCTGAAAGCCCAACATGCCCCGAAACAGAAAGTTACAGGGCCAGCTGCTGTCAGGGCACAGGAAGGTTAAGGAAACAGGAAGCCATACCAAATGTCCTCCTGAGCTTCCCTGGCCACCCCCCACACCCCTCTGCCCTTGGCAGAACAAAACCTTCCAGGGAATCCCAGGCAGGAATGGGGGCTGCCCAGCCACACTTGTGCAGAGACTGCACAGAGGGAAGGACAGAGGGAGAGTGAAACAAGACCCAAGGCTTGGGGCACGGAGGGTGGATGGGGGGCATGCTACCGGATCAGGGCAGCCCGCGGGAAAATAACTTCACACCCGTTGCCTAATGCTCCTTGTAATGCTGGATGCCCTGGTCGCTCACTGCGCTGCCACTGAGGACCTGGCTTGGGGCAGACAATAGGAGCCAGACACACGAGCCGGGTGGGGCTTGTGAGCCTGGTGGGCGCACCCCACCGCACGGAGTGCACACCGCCCAAGCTGGACCATGGCAGGAAGAACCAGAACAAGGAGGGCATGCAGGAGCCCTGCAACCCCGACCCAGCCTGGGGGTGCCAGAAGGTCAGGTGAAGGAGGGTCCCCCGGGCAGCACGCCAGCGCTGCACAGGACCTGGGGAGGCACGCGCTCGCTTACCTGGTAAGTAATACAGAGGCGGCTTCAGTCCAACCACGGTTGCGATTAGAATTCCATAGTGACCAGAGAGGGACAATGAGGGAAAAAGATAGATTGAAAACCCAGCAAGGAAATAAAAAGCACTGTCCAAGCCACAGAGCTCAAAAATGTCCAAAACAATAAAATAAAGTGTCAACGGAAAAAAGCCAAACTTTCCATGACCTGGAGCATAAATCAATATGTGGGAGGCATACATTGGTTTGGCCCAAAAAGGTGGGGCATCTTGAAGTGGGGGCTTACAGGTTATAGGTGAGTTTAAAGATTCTTGGGCTTGTAATTGGTTAAAGACAGGCAGCTTTGTCTAAAGGCTTGGAATATTTTAACATCAGGAGCTGTTATCAGAGAGAAGCCACTGGACATAGGTTTGTTGTGTAAATGGAGGACCTGCAGGTTTGTCTTGCAAACCCTTAGGCCTGTTAATGGATAACAAAGGAAGTCTCCAAGAAGGGAGTGGGGCATGATGAGGCATTTTTGACCTCCTTCCTCCAGGCAGACAATTTAGTTTTAGGATATTCCTTTGGCCAGACAGTCAGGTGTTTGGGGGAGGAAGGAGCCTTAAAATTTTATTTTAGTTCACAAAAAGCAGAAGAGCAATCCCAAGAGCCCCAGAAAAAAATATCAGTCCTTTTTTTTTCTGCCTTTGTTGTGTCTAAGAATTTTGTATCTTAGAACAGAATGTTAGAGTAATAAGCTCATATTAATGTAAGCAATAAATGGAGGTTTATTTAAGCTAGCTCGAGCTAGGATCTAGGTTTTAGAGCACCAGCTCAGTGGTGTCTTTAGACAAGGACCCTTGGCAAGGTTTTAGCACAGGTTTTATATTTTTAGTTGTTGTGTAACTCAGGTTATTGTTTATAAGTGGTATCTGGAGCCCACTTAGCACCTACACATTTTATTTAAGCTGTTTATGCATTGATTATGCTGGCTGTGTGTTGATTTATTGATTGGTTGGCTAGATCCCAGGGACTTTACACTACCTTATTAGGTAGTGCCTTACTGGTTTTTTCTCTGGGGCTTCGTTTGTTTTTATTTGTTTGTTTGTTTGTTTGTTTTTTTACTTTGTAGAAGTTTGTCATGACAAGCTTTAGTCAGGCTAAGTGGCAAGCAAGCAGGCGAATTATAAAAGCTAAGGTATAGAAGCCAAGATAGCGGTTGGCTTGTAACCCACATTCCCTCCTTCTTCATGTTTTGTGAGCACTCTTGCTCCTAAGTTGTATTTACCATATTATTTATTTTTAGGCAGTCTTTATTTAGCCTTTGGTATTGTTGTTTTAATATTATTAGCTGTATGGTATTGACTTGTTTTTTGACAAAAGTAATTAATTAATTAATTAATTTGTTTAGAATGCAAAGTTTAAATGTTAAAATGAGTATAAGCATAACTAGGGGTCTTAGTAGAATGGAGAGCAGTTAGTCAAGGGGAGTGCGGACGGAAAAAATCTGAGCCCTGAAATATTTGAAAAAAGTTTATTTTGAGCCAAATTTGAGGACCATGACCCGGAGCCACTCTCAAGAAGCCTTGAGCAACTGGGCTTGCTGTGGCTGGGTTACAGTTTAGTTTTATACATTTTTAGAGAGACAAGGGTTATAGGCAAAGTCATAAGTCAATTCATGAGAGGCATATATTGGTTTGGCCCAAAAAGGTGGGACATCTCAAAGTGGGGGCTTACAGGTCATAGGTGGGTTTAAAGATTCTTTGGCTGGCAATTGGCTGAGAAAGTTAGACTGTATCTAGAAGACCAGAAAGGATATGCTTATTCTAAGACAAGGGAGTGAGCACTCTGGGAGGTTCAGATAAGAGGACATTTTAAATTTACAATAGGCGCCTGCTAGGATGCTTTAAGATGCTTTAAATTTAAGAATAGCCGTCTGCTAGGATGCTTGAGTGAAGATATTGTAAATTTATGATAGGCATCTGCTAGGATGCCTGAGTTAAGACAGGGGCTTTTTATTTTTTAGGTGATGTTAATGCCATACCAGAATCAGGTTGGGAAGTAAACCACCGCCTCATTTGGTTAACAAAAGCTGCTTAGTGGGAATTTACCCTTTGTCAGACTGACCCAGCTGGCCTCCTTAGGAAGGAGTTTTTAGCAAAAGAAAAAATCAGAGTTAACTCCTCAGTTCCTCTTCTTGGCCAAATATCATTTTATGGAATGTATGCGTAGGCCAATAACCAGCATGAGGTCCCATGGCACTAGGAAGGCTCATTTTTAGAGTTGTCTATTTGGTCTCACAGTGCTGTGAAATAGGCCGTTATATTTTAGGGGAGGGACGTGACTCTACTTGATTCAACAGCTAATTGTTAAAGGGGGCCAGATAGAGTCAGGCCTTGGGCCTACTCTGAAAAAATGTCTTGAACCAGATCTGTTTTGCGAGCTATTATGATTTGGGCCTTTGATTGATTTTTTTTGTATCTGGTATAGCATTTATAGGAAATATATAATAATAATATAGCAATGAGTGTCATAAAAGTACTAAACAGAAGGTGCCCAAGAGAGTCATAGGTAGAATTAGAAGGTAGCAAGCAGCCTAACCAGACAAAAAATCTTTTGCATTCATTATTACATTTTTTAATCAGACTCACAATATGTTTAACCTCTTTATTAACAGTCAATTGAACTTTATGGTAAATTTTTGTTTGAGGATTGCAAAATTGATAATAATTTAGAATTTAATAAATTCAATTTTTTTTGGCCAATTAGTCTCTATAGGTATAACATCTTGAGGAGAGTATAAATTGAATTTGAGAAACATTTGATTTTTAATATTTTAAAGGCAAAGTTATAAAACTAATTTACCCACAACTTGTAGCAAAATATAAGCATTATTAACATTTAAGCTAAGGAAATTTAGTAATTTATAGTAAGGTGGCTGATCAATTACTTATTATATTTTTTGTATAAATCTATAACTGATAAAAATTATACTTGGTAAGTTTTAAGTCTAGAGGAAGCAGAAGAAAACTTTTATGATTGGGATGGATATTTGCAGCATGTGGCCTGAAAAGACAAAGTATTTTATTTAGTATTTTTTTTAGGCTTTTGTGTGTCCCTCCTTCATTTGGAGGGTCTAAACTAATTCCATCCCTCAGAATTGGCCCTTACAATCTGGCATGCCCCCTCTTCTGCGATATTTTTTGGACTTAGAGGAAGGATATTTGAACAGGGCTTTGGCAGATTTTATGGTTTTAAAGGTCCCAGAGAGCAGGTGAACTTGCTAATTACTTAAAATTTGTCAGGACTCTGGAAAACAAAACAAAAGAATTAGTAATCTTTTAAAGAAAGAGTCTTTATATGAAAATTTAGTTTTGTCTCATGAGGTTTGAGTCAGCTATACTCATGGTCATATCAGATTCTTGATTAAAGTTAAAGTCTTGGAACTTCATTTTGTTTTAGTCCAGTGGTATATATACTCTCCAAAGTTATTGGAAACCAGTATTTAAGTGGATTTGTCCGTCCTTTCCATGGCCTTTACTTGAAGAATCCAATTTTAGACTTAGCCAGAAAGAACCACTTTCTGATATGAATCAAAGTAAAATAATAACTTAAAAGATGACAAAAGTGGACCACCCATGGTCACAGACAGTTGACAAACCAAATTGGTTATTTTGGACATATAGCAATTTACATAATAACCAGAATTGTTACTGATAACACATACCAAGACATGTCAATATTTTACACTACTAGTATATTAATAACATACTTATACAAGTACAGCTCAAAGAAAGTTAAACACCATTTTATATTTGACAATGTTCCCTGGATGGTTTTGACACATCAAATAAATCTAGTGTCTGTCTTAGACTTTTAGTGATCCTAATGTATAAAAAGCTAGTTTAAGGTCAAAAGCCTGGATTTATAAATTAAGTTTTAGAAACATCATCAAATATCAAAGGCTTAAAGCATTTGTACATATATAATCACAAACCACTATATAATAATTTAACAAAGAGAGAAATAGGCATCAAATAAATCTAAAGGTGATAAAATTATATGGATGTAAATCTTAACCCTTTTTTTAATTTTTCTAGTCAGTCAAAACCTAATAAAGAGAGCATAGGGATTATCTGACAAAGCATAAAATGTTGTTTTTTTTTTTAGGCCAATTACCAATATTAAATAAAAACCTTTTGTACTACATTAGTTTTATATTAAAAGAAAAAAACATGTTATAGAATCAAAATGAGTACACATCATGTCATTTCATTAAGAATAAATTAATATTGACAGAAATCTTTGTTTTAGCCAAAAATCTTTAATAAATTTTCTTTTATAAACTTTATCCTTGCCTTCACATACCATACACCATCTACAAAACATAACTTAAAATTTTCAATTTTGTCCTAACATTCCTTTTTCCTAAGTAATCAGTCATTTTAGGACAAAAAATTTATGCAAGATCCTTTCTTTAAGTTATTCTTTCTGTTTAACTTTTCTTACCAAAAATATATTTCTATATTCATTGCCCCTTTACATCTTTTTCTTACACACAAGTGGAATTTTGTTTTTAATTTCTTTTTAAATTTATTTTGATTTAACCCTTAAATAACCTCTGAATTAGACAAAGTTATATTATTTTAATAAGAACACATTCTGTTTTATAATTTTTCTTATTGAAAAATCTTATTTTTCGGTACACCTTATATATAGAATTATATGCATTGACTAGAATTCTTATTTTTGGTAACTTTAAGTTTTAGTGAAATCTTAAAAAGTAGGAAGTCATGAATTGTTTATAAGACACTTGTCATGAAACAAGATTGTAGGTTACTACAAAATTATAGCCAAATTAATAATTTAAATATATATATTTTTAAATGCCAAAATCCTGGGGTTTTTTTGAGAAAGGAGACTGTGTCTCAAGTATAAGACCTAATAGACAGACTGCAGTACAAGTTAATAAGGAAGCTGAATCTGTGCCTTTTTTTTCTTCCCTTCCTTTTTGCAGTTTATTAAAAGGTGAATAAAAAATCTTTTGTCATTTCTGTTAATATCACATGACAATCTAGTTTAAAAGAGAAAACTGAATTTCATTGTATTAGTGTATAATGATCAAAGTTAATTTTAATAAAATCTTATAATCCTTCTAATTTTAAACAATTTGACTATAAGTTAAGACTTTTATAAATGTTTTATAACCTTTAACTTTTATATCCACTTAATTTTTAATGATCATTCACATATTGAATAAGTAGTTTCAAACACTGATAAATTGAACAAAATAATGGATTAAACAGAACTCTAGAACAAATGGGCCTGACTGACATTTACAGGACATTCTACCTCCAAACCACTGAATATACGTTCTTCTCATCAGCTCATGGGTCATTCTCTAAGATTGACCATATCCTGGGACACAAAGCATGCCTCAAACAGTTTTTCAAAAAAATAGGAATTATACCATGTCTCTTTTCAAATCACAATGAAATAATGTAGAAATCAACCCTAACAGGAACTCTTATTTTTACACAAAGTCATGGAAATTAAACAACCTTTTACTAAATGATCACTTCATAAATGAGGAAATCAAGATGGAAATCAAAAGATTTTTTGAACTAAATGACAATGCAAGTTATCAAATACAAGTTATTAAAACCTGTGGGAAACAGCTAAAGCAGTCCTGAGAGGAAAGTTTATTTTTATAAATACCTATAAACAAAATTATCTTTTAACAAAACTAATATTTATGCTGTATAACATTTTTATTAAAAGAATTTTTCTATAGAGTTGGTTTTTTTATCTAGAAGTTTTAATTATACGTACTAATCATAACGTCAACTCTTAGGAAAACCTAGGAAGTTAAAGTAACTTTGAACTGTTAGTCACCAATTTTATTAGTATTCCTAAATATAAAGCTATGAAGGTATAAACTTAAACTTATATTTAAGAACTGGTGTTCTAGTATTTTACCTTATAAATGACCCATTTTATGGGACATTTAATGATATTTCATGATTATCTTTTTTAACTTAACATAATGACTTTAATATTTAAAATTACATGAAAACTTTATTTGTATTTATTGTATTTGTATTCACCTAATTCGTCTATATTATCAGTTTACTTAGATCCTAGCTGTTAAAAGTTTAAGTTACTTTTTTATTAACCATTTTTATACCCTGTAAATTAGATATGTGTAACAGAACACGGATAAAAATACAAACTCAAATCTTATCAAAAACAATAAGGATTTTAATAAGACTTGTTATTTTAAACAAATATAACATCACTTCTAAATTTTGTAAACATAGTAGTCAATTTAGAGTATCTTGTTGAAGGGTATTAGCTAATTAGATCCCTCCAAAACATCACATCCCCAAACAAAATCTGTTGGCATCGGAGAGCTTAAAGTGTCTCTGGTACCCAAAGTTTGGGAGCAAAGGCCACTGTTCTCCTAAAGGCTTGCTGAAAATCTACTGACATTAAAATTAATAGGATTAATAAGAGAAAGACTTAAAACTTATACATGGACACCTTTAGAATGAACACAAAGATGCAGGGGAAATTGTCCACTTTTTATGTTTAAAGTATGCACAGCTGTGTAGAAAGATGATTGAACAAAAAGGATATGAGCTAACTCTAGCAGGCCTAGTGGCAGAGCCAGCAAGGCATTTTATATTTAGATTTTGCTTGGCCTCTTGAGTGTGCATTTTCCCCTTCCCGGTGTAGGACAAAGCCCTTTCTGGCATGGGGTTTTACAGTAAAACAAAGTAAAAACAAAGTAGGTCAGATAATTGCTTTATGACCATTTTACAAAGAATAATTTTAGGTTTTATGGCTAGCTTCAGGGAAGAATCGGCACAAGAGGCAGGCAAGGTCACAAAATTTTGCTTCTGAAGCCTTTATTTTAAGCTAGTTTTTTTTTTTTTTTTTTGAATCCCATCAACATAAGATCTCCTGGCTGTAGATTGAGGGAAAAAAACCTTTCAGCACCAATTGTTAGCACCTCAAACAATGATACAAAGTGGTAACATGCTTTTTACATGAGGCTCAAGATTAAGCTGTTTTAAGAAAACAATCTAAATGGTCTCAAAACAATTTTTAGTGCATAAACTTGAGCACATTTATAGAGTAAAATTACTTTGAGATTCTCATGGATTTTAACCATCATTCACTTTTTATCTTAAAATAAACTGCTATATAAAAATTAATAATTTAGAAATTTTTTGTAGGCAAAAACTCTGTTACAGTAATATCATGTACTCATAACCAGCTAGATTGTAAAGAGTAGGACAAAAATGGACAAGACCAAGGTAAAACTAAAGCTTTCAATTTAAGTTCTTTACAATTTTCAGGACAACTTTGAATCCCTAACAGTACTGTTAATATTAGATGATAGTGAGTTAAACACACCTTGTGTACCTCTCTACAGGCATTGAATCAGTGGAAGTAAACTATATCTGCAGTTAGGATTAAAAGACCAAAACAAAAAAATTTTTTTATACACCTTCGATGATTAAATTTTGTTTTTTGCTCTGCTTGGTGTTTTATTTATTCTAATTTGCTGACATTTAGGCACATTTGCATTTTTACCTTGAAGTTAAATGCATAAGTATTTTTGTTGGTAACCCAGATTCAGTTATTATCGTTTGACCAAATATTAAATTTACTTATCAAAAATCACACATTACTTTGTCTTTGGCTGAGTTTACATTTTTATCAAACCTTTACACCTCAAGAACTTAAAAATGTCCAGTAAAACCCAGGCAAAAATAAATGTATGCTGACAATTTGAAAGCATTTTTACTATTACTTTGCTAATAACACCTTTTTATTTATTTATTTATTAATAATACAGCTTATTTACCAAAGATTACTAAATTCACATGAAGCATTGGGTTTAATTTATGAGCACTCCCTTAATTTTAAACCAATCCAAAACCATATAAACACAAACACATAATATATGGATAGACATAAAACATACCCAAACATATACACTCTCTCACACACATACACACAAAGTTCTAATAAATTTTACCCTAGAACTTTAGCCATGATATGGCAACACAAACTCATTAGTCTGTAAAAGAAAGCTGGATCTAAATGTCTTCTAATGAGACTGGAACTTATTTACATGGCAAACTTTAGTTGACCTGATAGGTAACTTAATTAGGCCTGTGGATCAAAGTTTTGGGTAAAGCAGTTTCCATGGCAGTTTGATTTTTTTTTTTTTTCAGTTGAAAATGAGTTTTTAATGTTAGCATTTTAGCTAGAACTGGCTGCAGGGTCTCTAGGTAGCCTTTCAATTGTAAATATCACAAACAGTGAGTTATCTTAACATCAATAGAAAAAATTAGCAGATTTTAGAGTAGCCAGAAAGGAAGAGAGAGAGATAGCTTGAGACATTTTAATAGTAGGGGGTCAACCATTTGAGCTCTGAATTTTTCTTGATGTAATTTTGCCCTTTCTTAAAAACTTGTGCATAAGAATTAGCTATAACCAGCTGGAGCCCTAGAAAACTAAGCATGCCTTTGAATCTTTTCATTTACAAAAATACTTGCAAGTAGAAGTACCACAAACCAAGTGGGGTACCACAAACCAAGTGGGGTGCCCCAACAAGAGTCATTTTCCTTGCCCTTCCTCACTCTTAAAGAATTTGTTTCTCATTTTGTTTGTTTGTTTTCATGGAACTGAACTGTGGTCCAGGCTTTGGTGTCCTGGATCAGAGTGTGCTGCTTGTGGGTGAGGCTTCTCAGTGTTTCACCATGGAGTCGATCCCACCCTGTTGTCTCAGTTTCTCTTTTCGGGGGTCTAGTACCTCCAAGAGGGCTCAAAATGCAGCCAAGTGATCAGCTCTTATATGAGTTTCCTGAATGAGCCTTCTTTTAATTAATTTGTTGGGGGGGTTCTCTGTGAGGCTACTCGTACCTCAGGGAATTGCCCTAGGCAACTCCCAATCTGGGCCCTGATCGCCCAGGCTGCCTTAGGTCAGGGAGGAGTAAGCTGCCCCTTATCTTCAGAGCTGAGAAACTCAGTCTCTCATCTATCTACAAATAGCACAGTTGGGTTCCTTAGGCTAATGCACAGACAAGCCAATTCAAACTAGTTTTGAGAGGAAAAAAGGCAATGGAGAAAGCCCTTTAGGGTGCACCTCCAGACCTAAATTAGGATCCCAAACAACAATTCCTAGGAAAAGAACCAGCTCAGAATAAACCAAGACCATCAACCAAAAATGGGAGGTCCAGATCTCAGGACTTACCAGTCCCACTAAAGGAGAAGCTCAGAGTCGGAGGGCCTAAAAGGGCCATGCTGGTACCTGGCGCTGAGTCTGTGTTGCTCCTTAGGCCGTCCTGAGTCTTCTCTGAGATCCTGCCAACCATGCCAAAATTGTCAATGGAAAAAAAAAGCCAAACTCTGTAAAATAATTTTAAAGAGATTTATTCTGAGCCAAATTTGAAGACCATGACCCAGAGCCACTGCCAAGAGGCCTTGGGCAAGTGGACTCGCTGTGGCTGGGTTACAGTTTGGTTTTATACATTTTCAGAGAGACAGGGGTTACAGGCAAAGTCACAAATCAATACATGAGAGGCATATATTGGTTTGGCCCAAAAAGGTGGGACATCTCCAAGCAGGGGCTTACAGGTTATAGGTGGGTTTAAAGATTTCTTGGTTTGCAATTGGCTGAGAGAGTTAGACTTTATCTAGAAGACCAGAAAGGATATGCTTATTTTAATATAAGGGTGTGAGCACTCTGGGAGGTCCAGGCAGGAGTACGTTTTAAATTTACAATAGGCATCTGCTAGGATGCTTTAAGATGCTTTAAATTTATGAATAGGCATCTGCTAGGATGCTTGAGTTAAGATATTTTAAATTTATGATAGGCATCTGCTAGGATGCTGGAGTTAAGACAGGGGCTTCTTATCTTTTAGGTGATTTTATTTTTTTTTAGACAGAGTCTCACTTTATTGCCCAGGCTAGAGTGAGTGCCGTGGCGTCAGCCTAGCTCACAGCAACCTCAAACTCCTGGGCTCAAGCAATCCTACTGCCTCAGCCTCCCAAGTAGCTGGGACTACAGGCATGTGCCACTATGCCCGGCTAATTTTTTTTTTCTATATATATTAGTTGGCCAATTAATTTCTTTCTATTTATAGTAGAGATAGGGTCTCGCTCTTGCTCAGGCTGGTCTCTAACTCCTGAGCTCAAATGATCCGCCCACCTCGGCCTCCCAGAGAGCTAGGATTACAGGCGTGAGCCACCGCGCCCAGCCTTTTTAGGTGATGTTAATGCCATACCAGAATCAGGTTGGGAAGTAAACCACCGCCTGCTTAGTGGGAATTTACCCTTTGTCAGCCTGACCCAGCTGGCCTCCTTAGGAAGGAGTTTTTAGCAATAGAAAAAAGATCAGAGTTCAGTCCTCACCACTGTCCCTACCTACTATCCAGGGAAACCACAGACAAGGGAACGGGCTTCGTGGAATCAGCAGGGAAAGAAGACCCTGTTGAGCTTGACTCTAGTCTAGCATGGTGAAGAGACATGAGAGGTGTAGAATAAGTGGGAGGCCCCAGGCGCCCCCCTATTTCCCGCGAGGGTGTGGGGCGGGGTCCGCCAGCCTTGTGGTCTGGGCCAGGTGAAATACCAGTACTCTTTTCTCTTTTTCACTGACCTGGTGAGTCAGGTGGGGTGGGGCACAACCCACTCCAGGGACAGTGCCAGGTGGGGGGTTTGACTGGGGTGGTACAGCTGCCAAATGGTAATGCAGCTGTCCAAAAGTGAGGTCAGGGAGGACAGAAACCTCCCTTGGAGCAGAAGGGCAAAAGCTCGCTTGAACTTGATTTTCAACAAATACAGACCATGAAAGCAGGGTCTCATGATCTTTCTGACCTTTTGGCTTTTAAGCAGGAGGTGTCAGAAAAGTTACCACAGGGATAACTGGCTTATGGCTACCGAGCTTTCATAGTGACATTGCTTTTTGATCCCTTGATGTTGGCTCTTCCTATCATTGTACAATAATATTTTAATATAAAAAAATGAAAAAAGGAAACAAAAAAATTTTAAAAATTAAAAAATAAATGAATAAAAAAGAATTTTATAGTATTTACTTCTATTGTAAGTGGGATTGTTTCCTTAACTTTTTTCTCAGATAGTTTATTGTTAGTGTATAGAAATGCACCTGAGTTTTGAATGTTCATCTTTTGACCTACAACTGTAGTGAATGGGTTTGTTAGCTATAACTTTTTGATATATTCTTTACAGTTTTGTGTATATGTATATGTATGATATCTTTATGTACAAGCCAGACACAATTTTACCCCTTTATTTCTGATTTTACACCTGCTGTTTCTTTTTATAACTTAATTGCTCTGGCTGGATCTTCCAGTCTATGTTGAATAAAAATGGTGAGATTGGGTATTTTTCTCTTTTTTCTGATACTAGAGAAAAAACTTTTAGCATTTCACTGTTGGGGATAATGGCATCTGGAGTCTTATATATGACCTTTGTTACATTGAGTGTGTGTATTGTTTCAAGTTTTTATTATGAAAGTGTACTGAATTTTGTCAAATGCTTTTTATAAATCTTTTGAGTCAATCATAGGATTTGTACCTTTTATGGTTTTGTAGTCTCGTGGACATTTACAGGACAGAGGATGAACACAGAACACAAAACACAAACGCAGAACACAAAGAAAAATGTGGACACACATACAGACGGTTGACTCGAGTACCAACACAACGGGTCAGTTTTATTTTTATACTCTACAAAATTAAAGTTAGTTCTGTATACGTAACCACCCAGGCATTGCAGTGATGGCCATAAATTTTGGAATGCATAGCCTTAGGGAAGCAGATATCCCCTGGCTTATAATTTCAAGGTGGTGGTGGTAGACATAGATCGTGGACTGAGATTAGCAAGGATGGGCAAGGTGAGCCACAGGGAGCATTTCTCATCCCCAACTTTTCTTAGGGTGATCCCCTAAGATCTTTGGCTGAACCCTGTCGGTTTTGCATGGATTAGGTCTCCCCTCTTCTTGAAGGGTCTTACCCGTGATTGACTAACCAGCCATCTTATGGGGTGGGGTGTTTATCGTGTGGCCTCCAGACCCCCAATGCCATGGGGTGGAGAGCTCTTGATCACTTGCAACTCACATCCTTTGTTATGTCTCTAGGCAACAGCTTCGTTTATCACAGGGAGCCTGTCTGGAACACTTTACTTTCAAATGCCCTGGGCAGAACACGTACATTACTCACTAACTTTAATTCTTAATCTAGGAAAAAATATGTCAGTCCCCTACATTATAGTACTTCATTTTTACTGATTTGCATATGTTGACACATTCTGGCATCCCAAGTATAAATCCTACGTATATTTTTAACATGTTGATGAATTTGGTTTCTAGTATTTGGGTGATAATCTCTGCTTATATCTTCATCAGAGATAATAGTTTTTTGTTTAATAGTGGTTTTATTTCTTGGAGTGTTCTTATGAGAGTAATGATGGCCTCATAACATGAGTTTAGAAGGTCTCTTCCAGTCCATTTTTTGAAGGAGTTTGGGAAGGATTAATTCTTTTATAAATGCTTGATAAAATTCATCTGTAAAGTTATCTAGTCTTGGGCTTCACTTTATTGGGAGATTTATTACAGTTTCAATATCCTTCCTCAGAATTGGTTTGTTTAGCAATTCTACTTCTTTATGATTTAATCTTGGTGGGTTATTTGTTTTGAGGAATTTATTTATTTCTTCTAATTTATCTAATATGTTTTCATATAATTGTTCATAGTGTTGTCTTATTATACTTTGTATTTTTGTGATTATTAGTTTTAATGTCTTCTCTTTCATTTTTTTTCCCATGTGAAAATAACAACTCATATTGGTTTATCCAGTTATAAATTATTAGAAAAAAAGAAAGAATGTGAATACTTTCCTAGGAGGGAGATCTTTTTGTCAAAGTTACTCAGTCCTTTCTTCCAAGTTATTCTTACAAAGTACTGTATGTGACAAGTTAAGTTCACTATCAACTTCAGCACAGCAAATGAGCATAGAAATGCAGGAGACTCTATGCACTTATGCTTATCTGCAATTAGGGATGTAAACACACCTTTATAACACCATCACTTTGCAGGGGAGTCTGGTGCCATTTTATTCCAAACCAGGTGTCTGCCAAGGAAATCTTATCATGGATTCAGGAATTAGGCATACATCAATAGCAATAAAAATCACAAATGTGGATGATGCCACAACTTTTTATTAGAAGGTCAACATCTGTGGTCTACTTTTTGATGTTGTTTTCACTCCTAATACATGGCAGATAATTTCCCACTTGTTGCACAACTGGTCTAAAGTTATACTGTAATTCTGATAGCACATTGGTGACAATGAAATAGAAAGCCACAAATACTTTGGCTCCCATATTTTCAGCAAAAAGGAACTAAGGGGTGGCAGAAGGACTACAGAAAGTTTTCTCACATTCCTTCTTGGGAATGATGCCACATCTGTGAGTTTTGCACATAAGTTAGGTTATGGAGAAAGAAGCCACAGCATGATGGTGAGTTCCTATCAGGGGACTTTTCTATTTGATACTGCTCAACTGGGCATCAGAAAACTCACAGTAACAAGGTTCTTCTTTTCCCAACAAAAGAAAGCCTTCAGGAAAGCATGATAAACATACCAAAACAAAGACACACTAAACTCGGAGGCACCCTTGCCTTATAAGGGTGATACTGAAATCCAAGGGCTTTTGCACTATGAAAAGCAACTGCTATTACTAAATATAGGTGCTCAAAACATAATTTTATCTGTATTTTTATAATATATAATGCTTACTACAAATGTTTCCATAGAACAAAGCCTCTAGGAGAGCTGTCGCTCTACAGAAGAGGAACATATGGACTTAGTGCAGCCCTAGAGGGCAACATAAGAGCCAAGGGAGAAAGTTAAAGAAATGTAAAAATGTGATTCTATTTAAGGAAGAGCTTTCTAACAATCTGTATTTTCCAAAAATGGAATTGGCTAACTCTAGAAGTCAACGTGTTCCAGAAGTGTTCCAGCAGAGCCAGGTGGCCATCTGGCAGGGACGGGGCAGTGGGCCCAGCCCTGGGCTCCGGGATGAGCTGGTGGATCCACTCTGAGCATCTGGGAGGACAAAAATTCCCAGAACTGATCACAGCTCATGAGAGAATTAAACACACTGAGTGGAAGGTGCAGTTCATAGTTTCAATTTGTGGCTTTGTCTTTTCTCTTTCTAAAAAATTACAAGGCATTTTAGTGAATTTCTAGATAACCCAGAGTGCTTACTTTGCCTTATTCAACTTCCCACCAATTTCTGGACATTTCATGCTTTACAAGAATCTTGAGAACACCAAATAAATAAATAGAAGAAGAAGGAAGGGGAGGAGGAGACACATACAGAAACCGCAACAAAACAAGTCAATGATGTTTAATATCACTGAAAAGTAGGTACTTTGATGAGAGGATGAAATTGGAAAAATAAATAAAATTAAGCTCAGGGCAATCAAAGTGTTTATCTATTCATGCTACTCTCTTTTTTAACCACAGGTAATTAAGCATTATAAGCATAAAACATAGTGTTTCTTTCAAGTGCCATGCATATGGGAAGAAAAAGATAAAAGGGACAAAATTTAGTGGAAAAAGGACCATATTACTAATGAAAAATGCAATTTCTCCATTGGGCTCAGAAACTATGTTGGCCAGTGGCCCGGTGTGATTCTTACAAAGTCCTGTATCTCTCTTCTCTCTCCAGATCATGGGAATAACCTAATCCATAACACAAAATACTGTTCAATAAATGAAGGCTTTAAGTGATTGGGAAGAGAGTTTAGACTTTTCAAGATTGCATAAAAGGAAAGATGAACATTTTGTAGCACCCACCACATTTGATGTACATTCTCAGTTTTTCCATATATTCCTCCTCTCTCCCCCCAAATAAAACAAATCCTCTTATTTGTAATTTTAAAAAAACCTAAGTAAATGAAATATAGGTGATAATATCGACTTATTTCAACAGAAAACTCTTAGGTGATAATCTGCAGTCTTGGGTACAAACAACATTATGCTCATGTAAGGAGGAAACAATGATTTGTAAAGTGTCATCTTGGAACAGTCATTCTTAGAAAAATCCCTCACAATTATTCTCTCAGAGAATCTGAAGCAGTAATTACTGCAAGTCAGTCCAGTGCGCAGACAGAGGCAAGACTGGACACACTAACTTCACATAACTCACGGTGGCATTTCCCATGTGCTGATGCCAGGGAAGAAAAGGGACTCAGGGCCAAAGCCAGTCCATGGTCTGCACCTGGGTGCCCCTGGCAGCCTCTGACATCACACAGCTGCCCCTTAGCTAACAATGCCTAGACTGGGGTGAACTGCCATCCATTTCAGAGAGGGGAAACATGCTTTAGCTGTCTCCTTCTCTGTGCAAATGGATAGGATTTTGTAAGAAAGGAATGATCTGATACCGTGATATTGGCAGACCTAGGGAAGCTTTGGAAGGTGGTAATTCTACTTCAGGTTTCTCTAGAATTTTGCTGCAAGCAGTCAGGCACCTTTTCAGGGAACCAAAGCACACAGAAATGTCACCTTCTGTAAGACCCCAAAGTCTGAAATTCCCAGGAAATAGCAAACATCTCTGACATGGCCTGATTACAAGATGGGGGATGACACAGAACATAAAATAACGACACATGCACACATGGACATGACAATGACTCGAGTGACCAATGCACCGGTCGCTTTATTTTTATACCCCCCAGACCCAAGGTTAGTTCCTTGTACGTGAGCATCTGAGCATAGCAGCGATATCAGTCAATTCTGGATTTGTTTCAAAAGGGAACAATTTCCCATGGTCTCAGATGTCAAAACGGTTACTAAAGTTAAGGTGCCGGACAGAGCTCAAAAGCCAAGGCTGAGATAGGCAACATAATGCAGCCATTTGAAGTGCTTCTTGGTCTCAATCCCAGGTGGCGGCTCCCTCCTGCCCCCCCCCCGTTGTGCCTGTTTTAGGTCGCCCCCCCATGGGGAGTCTTATCCATCCTTGATGACCAACCATCAATTGGAGGCCAGTTCTTGGGAGAGTTCTTCTTGTTCTTGTTCTCATGGCCTCCAGAGGGCCCAGCAGGACCAGGAGCTCCAACTCCATCAAGAATGAGTGTCCTCCGTGTGGGAGTTGGGAGTATTTCCTTATGTGCAACAACTCAGGCCTCTTATCAAGTAACAAGGCAGCAACCATGTCTGAAGAACATGCTGACTACTGCTGGGTCAGGCAGCACACGGACATTACAGACTATAGTGAATGATTAGTATAAGGTATAACACCAGAATCAGCCCTCAACACATCTCATTTCTCCATTTTGATCTCTTAATACTCAAAGATTTTAAAACAACCAGGAAAATGTTAGCATTTAAAACAAGCTTTTTATTTTAAAAAAAAGCAAACAAAATAGAAAGATGATCAGCCCCCCTTGATGCAGCACGTGGACACTCACCTAGCATGTTCTTCAGGTTCTTCATGAGGGAGCCCTTCTTGAGGCTGTTCTTCTGCTCCACGTAGTTGAAGAGCATGTAGCCCACCCTGTTGGCTACATTCCTCATCTGCCACCATGTCTTGGAGTCCTCCAGCAACCACAGGCACTCATTCTTCTTGATGGAGTTGGAGCTCCTGGTCCTGCTGGGCAGTGTAGTCCCACTTGGCTATCACAATAACTTCTGACATCTTTTTTTTTTTTTTTTTTGAGACAGAGTCTCGCTTTGTTGCCCAGGCTAGAGTGAGTGCCGTCACTCTAGCGTCTAGGCATCAGCCTAGCTCACAGCAACCTCAAATTCCTGGGCTCAAGCGATACTATTGCCTCAGCCTCCGAGTAGCTGGGACTACAGGCATGTGCCACCATGCTCAACTGATTTTTTCTATATATATTAGTTGGCTAATTAATTTTTTAATTTCTTTCTATTTATAGTAGAGACTAGGTCTTGCTCTTGCTCAGGCTGGTTTCAAACTCCTGACCTTTAGCAATCCTCCCACCTTGGCCTCCCAGAGTGCTAGGATTACAGGCATGAGCCACCGTGCCTAGCCAACTTCTGACATCTTTCATGGAGTCCTTCTTTAACACAGTTATGAGAGGTGACTGGAAAGAGGCAGAACTCTTCAAAAATATGAATTTTTTCAGCTGATCACACCTCTGAAGTTACAAAGCTGCTGGAATTCTCCAAATTCTCAAATCTCAGCAGAGAATTATAATTTGGGACATCACTTGTATAAAAGGAACACATGAAAGCTAGCTATTTGCCACCTACCAAGGCAGGAAGTCATCGGCCCAGGTCATAGGGCAGTGGCCATGGCGCGCTGCGCCAGCCCAGGTGCGGCTCTTGGCACCAATCCCTCCCCGCTGCCCACCACAGGCTTGGCTGTGGCTGTGGTGACCCTCTCCTGGCACTTAGCGCCCACCTCCCTTCTCTTTCATTTTTTTCTTCACTCCTCTTGTTTTTCCTTGGTTAATCTAGTCAAAAGTTTTTCAATTCTGTTTTCTTTTAAAAACTCAACTAGCAGTTACTTTGGTCTTTTCAATTGTCTTTCTAGCCTTTAATTTTCTTGCTGTAATCTTTATTATTTTCTTCATTATGCTAACATTGGGATTATTTTATTCTTCCTGTTTAAGTTCCTTGGGGATTAGATTGTTTATTTAAGAACTTTAGTTTTCTCTTAAGGTCAAAAGGTGTCATTATAAACTTGTCCTTGTAATGTTTTTGCTGTATCCTTGTTCATTGGTGGTTCTTCTAATTTCCTTTGTCTCAAAATACTTTTTTATTTCCCTTTAGATTTTTTATTTGACCTACTGATTATTCAGGGGCATGTTCTTTACTATCCACATATTTTTGAGTTTTCCAATTTTCCTTCTGCTATTGATTTTCAGTTTTATGTCTTTGTGTTCAGAAAGAAAAACTTAATATACTTTTAATCTTCTGTAATTCGAGAAGATTTTTTTGGTCCAACATATGCTCTATTTAGAGAATATGTCATGTGTTCTTGAGAAGAATATATATTCTCTCAATGTTGGATGGAATATTATATGTATGTCTATTAGGTCAACTTGGTCTATAGTGTTTTATAAGAACACTATTCTCTTATTAGTTTTCTGTCTGAATGATCTACCCATTGTTTTAAGTAGGCTAGTGAAACTCCCTTTTATTATTGTATTTTTGTCTATTTCTCCTTACCGTTCTGTTAATATCTATATATTTAGAAGCTTTAATGTTGCATGCATATTTACATTTAATTGTGTATCCCCTTGATAAATTAACCTCTTTGTTATATGGTAAACGTTTTTTTATTTTTGTGAAAGATTTTGCCTGGAAGCCTATTTTGTCCAATATAAATATAATCACCCCTGTACTTTCTTTCTGTTATAATTTACATGGAACATCCTTTCCCATTATTTCACTTTTAACCTGTTTGTCCTTAAATCAAAAGTGAGTGTCCTCCTAAGTGAACATATAGGAATAACATTTATTGGTCATTGGGCAGATAGGAGGGGGAGGAGGGGATGGGTATATACATACATGAGTGTGATGTCTATCTCGGGATGGACAGGCCTGAAGCTCTGACTCCGGGGTGTTAGGGGGAAGGCAACACATGTAACCTAAGCATTTGTACCACCATGATATGCTAAAATAAGAAAAAGTGAGTAAATAAAAAAAAAGTAAGCAGCATAACATTGGATTTGGGTTTTTTAAAAAATCCATTCAGTAACCCTGTTTTATTCCATTTTCTGCTGCTACAACAATACCACTTCCATCTTTACCAGACGGTACTGCCATCTGGTAAAGTTCTTTTTGTACCATCATAATATGAAGGAAGGCCAAATGAGTGTGGGGAGTGAAGATGCGCACAAGCGAGAGCTGTTTCTTTCTTTTTTTTTTTTTTTTTTTTTAACAACAGACCTCTGCTCATAACTAACACACTACTATGATAGAAAAAACCTAATCCATTCATGTTGCCCTCATGGAATAATCACTTCTTAAAGGTCCCACTTCTTAATTCTATCATATGATAATTAAATTTTACCAAAAATTTTAGAGGCAACAATCTATAGTAGCATCTTTTCATTAAATAATTTAGTCTCTTTATGTAAAGGAATTATGGATACATAAGGTCTTTTCTTTTTTTAATTTTTTCTCTTTACTTTTTTCAAAGCACCTTACTAATAAATTGAAGTTGGTAAGGTCGTCTCTATAGTAATTTTGCTTTTCCAAGCCATTTAAAATTGTCATTATTTTCGTTGTTTCTTTATTAATACTGTCTTCTCTTATTTTTTAATTTGATTTTTTGTTGGTATATTGTTTCATTACTTCTCTTTTTTTGCTGTATGTACCACAGTTGCTATTCTAGCGTTTATAAGACATTTTATACTTACAACAGTCTAGCTTAAGATGATAAAATTTTAACTTCTATGCATAGAAAAACTCAACAATTTTTCTCCCCTTCAAACATTTTATACTATCTATGTTACCCATTACAACATTTTGTATTGCATATATTTTAGTTGTCTACCTGTATTCTTTTGTATCATACTAAGATAAATACTTTGTTAGGCAGTTCTTAGATATTTATTTGTTTATTTATTTTGGAGAGATGATTACTGGAGCTTTATTAGGTTCTTTTATGGTGATCATATCTGACTGGTTCTTTATGGTCTGGATACCCTTGGTTTCTGCCTTTGGATCTGAAGGAGCGAACACCTGTTCCACTCATTTTAAACAAGTTTTGGGAGGTAAATACCTTTTCCTATTCAGTACTGGGCTTTTGAGTTTAAGATTGCAGTGAGGTCGGAACCAGTCATATGACTGTTCCTGGGTCTGCAGTGGGTTCCATGGTTGGCAGATTTGTTATCAGGGCATCAAACAGTTATGGATTCTGGCTCTTCCCTGGAAAGACATCAAATATCATTCAAGACTTCTATGTTCTCTATCACATCAAATAATATTCAAGGCTTCTATTTTGTTCCACTGTTAATATACATCAGTATTTTAAATAACTGGTCAATTTTTCTCTACTTAAGGATCAATTGGTAAAATAATTCATCTTTCAGATTTAGAATGTTTTTTTCCTTTTATTTTATCATATTATGGAGGTACAAATATTGTTAGGGTTACAAATATTGCCCCTGCCCTTGAATGTTTTTCTTACTTTAATACACAAGAAAAATGCTCTGATTACAGATGGTATACTTACATGCAGCATTGTTTTTTGATCCAAACACAAAAAATATCTTTAAATTTTCTTAATGTATTTCACATTTGCCATAAAACTTTCATGGAAAAATTGATATTAATCATATACACCTAAGATTGAATGGACTCCCATACTGCTGACGCAGAAACAACATTTCATGTATTTTCATATAAACATTACAGATGAAAGCATGTCATCAAATAATTTAAGAATTGAATTACATTAATATTTTCTTTTGAAAAATTTCAAATACCATCAAAGCGAAGTACCCATGGACTATAAGTATGCCTGTCCAAATATCAATGTTGTTCTCACTCTGAAAGATATGATCAGATAAATTTTCTAATTGCTTTGACTTCATTATTCTCTACAATTGATACTCTGGGTTAATGTAAAATATGAAAGTGTGCTTTAGTTTTTACTTCTGTGAATGCCCTGATTAACTTAGACATAATTTTTGGTTAAATACTTCTGCACATTTATTGCACCTATAAAGTTTCTTTCCCTGTGAACTCTCTGGTGATTTCTAAGTTGTACATCTGGGCCAGAACTCTTTTCACATATATTACATTTACAGGGGCTCTGTAGTATGAATTTTCTGATGTTGAGAAAGGTGTGAACTACAGTAAAAGATTTTGTCATATTCTTCATGTTTGTAGGATTTCTACCTAGCATGAATTCCCTGGTATTGAACACTGGGTAAAGACTATGACACATTCATCACATTTGTAGGGTTTCTCTGCAGTATGAATTTTCTGATGTTGGCTAAGATGTGAACAATAGCTAAGGGCTTTGCCACATTCATCACATTTGTAGTATTTTTTTCCCAGTATGAATACTTTGATGTAGACTAAGCCTGAACTATGCTGAAACTCTTTACCACATTCTTCAGATTTATTGGGTTTCCCTACAGTGTGAATTTCCTGATGTGAACTAAGATTTGAATTACAATAAAAGGCTTTTCCACATTCTGTACAGTTGTAGGGTTTCTCTCCAGTATTATCTGATGTTGAGTAAAGTGTGAACTATGGTTAAAGGTTTTGCCACATTCTTTAGATCTGTAGGGTTTTTATCCAGTATGAATTATCTGATGTTGTGTAAGAACTGAAAATGGAGTAAAAGCTTTGCCACATTCTGTACAGTTGTAGGGTTTCTCTCCAGTATTATCTGATGTTGAGTAAGGTGTGAACTATGGTTAAAGATGTTGCACATTCCTTAGATCTGTAGGGTTTTTCTCCAGTATGAATTATCAGATGTTGTGTAAGAACTGAAAATGGAGTAAAGGCTTTGCCACATTCTTTACAATTGTAGGATTTCTTCTCAGTATAGATTTTCTGCCATTTAAGCTGTGAACTCTGGTTACAAGGTTTGCCACATTCTTTATGTTTGTAGAGGTTTTCTTCAGTGTGGATTATGTTATATTTTCTTAGATTGAGTGACTGACTAAAGACTTTATCACATTTAATTTGCTTGGAAGAGTTTTCTCCAGTATGCATGCCCTGATTTTGAGAATGTTTCTTGGACTGGGCAAAAATTTTACATATTCATTACATTTGTAGAAATACTCTTGAATGTTGAAATCCTCATGATTAGTAAGTTTTAAACATCAATGATGAACTTTCTCGCATTTTTTACATTTGTACTGGATCTCTGAATATTGAGCTTTCTGATATTTTCTAGAGCATGAGACTGGGTCCAAGGCTTTTTCAGTTTTATTGCATTGATAATTTCTGTCATCAACATAAATATCCTGGAAATTATTTGTAGTAAAGTCCTAGGAAAGGATACGAAAGTTTTATTGAATATGTAATGTTTGTCCCTGATATTGATTAAGCATTGATGATTGGGTAAACACCTTACCATACTGATCAACATTGTAGATTTTGGTATAAGATGGTATTATTTTGGGGTGGCAGAATATTAAAGTATTAATAAAGAACTCATCAAACGGATCCCATTCAGAAGTATCTTTTTCAATTTTAAATCTATGGTCTTCAGAAATGTTTGACTGAACACTTAATCCAATCCTGTATCCAAAGTCTTGAGTTTCTCTGGGGATTTCAAAAGACTGGTTATTGGTTCCTTTAATATATAGTGCTGAAAAAAATGCAGATATAGTGTAAATGGCATGTCTAGTCCAGTGAGAATAAAGAGCAATAATTATTACAGCAACAGAGAGACTGGAGAATACATGGAATTCATCATGGAAGGTATAGATTAAGGGTTTTTAACAAGAAATAAGCAAATCTTCTTAGTGAGAAAACATACAGATCCTCCAGAGAAGACACATCCTGTCAACAGTTTCAAGAAATGGCTAAAATGTCTAGTGTGGCTGGATGTGGCTAAATTGCCCCTGAACAAAGCCATTCTTTAAAGGATGGAGTAAGTAGCCTTTTTTCAAAATTACCCAAATGTCATTAAAAATGAAAAGACATCAAAGAAACAAAATATATACTCCAATAAAAACACAAAAATAAATATTCAAGTGACCCTAAGGAAGTTAAGTTCTATGAGGTAATTTTAAAAGCATTCAAAGTGTTTGTCTTAAACATGTTTTATCAGCTCAATGAGATCACAGACAACTAAATAAAAGGAGGAAAACAATGCATAAAGAAAATTATATTACTTACAGAGATTAAAATGAAAAATTCCATAAATAGTTAGTATGAAACTGAAAAATAAAATGACTGAATTTTAAGATACACCAGATAAGGTCAATGCTACACTTGATGTAGCAGAAAAAACACATCAAGCTTGATAATAGGCCATTTGAAATTATACTCAGGAGAGCAAATAGAAAAAAAATTAAGAAAATTGAAGACAGCCTAAGGGACTTCTTACTATTAAGCATGCTAAAATATTCATAATGAGAGCTCTGTCATGAGATAAGAGAGAAAAAATTAGCAGGGAGCTTACCTGAAAAAATAATGTCTAAGAACTTTCTAAAGTTGAGGGAGAAAACATCACAAAACTTAAACAGGCTCTACCTTCTCTAACTAGGAACAATAAAAAGAGACCCCAAACAAGACAAATCATCATTAAAGATTTAAAAGTTACAAACAAAGAGAATATTTAAATCAACAAGATAACTGTGGTTTGGCATAGACAAAAGCACTCCTATAGGATAATTAATGGATTTTTTAGGAAGAAAACTTTGCAGGCCAGACAAGTATAGTATAATATATTCAAAGTCCTGAAAAAATGACAACTACCAGCCAAGAACATCATCTCTGGTAAAACTATCCTTTAAAAATTAGATAAAAACAAAAAATTTCAAGATTAAAAAAATTTTTTTAAGTTAGTAAAAGCACAGCCGACGCACAAAAGAAAATGAGAAAAGAATAAAAACATGTCACTACAAATATTAACAAAATGCAAAGAAGACACCTAAAGAAAAAAGAACGAAATAACTATAAGACTTAGAGAAATAAATAAAATGCAAAAGTCACTTTTTTACAGTATTTGCTTTCTATGTAAATGAATTAAATCAATGAAAAGACATATTTTGTCTGAATCAGTTCAAGAAATAAGATCCAGCTCTATGCTTTCTACAAAAGACTCACTTTGGATGTGAAGACACAAATTGACTGACAGTTAAAAGAACTGAAAAATGTTATTGAATGCAATGTCAGATACTGTCACATTAAAAACTATATATATATATACACATATATATATATATTATATCAAAAATAGTTACAAGAGACAACAAAGGGCATTACATAATGATGAGTCATTAATTAGTAAGCTACCACAAGTAGTAATATAAATTTACCTACCATCAACAGCTCCCAAATATCAGAAGCAAACTTTTACAGAATTGAAGTAATAATCAGACAGCAGCACAATAATAGCACGTTAATTGATACCACACTTTCAATAATGAAAAGAAATAAAAAGACTAAAGAACAAAAGGGAAGCAGAATACTTGAACATAATTATACCTAGAAGTCTTATACTGAACTCTTCACTCAACAACAGCACAATCCACACTATTCTTAACCACACATAGTACATTATTTGTACTATTTTAAGCCACAAAACAAGTCTGAACAAACTTAAGCACATAAAAGTCACACAAAGTATTTTTTTTGCCTATAGTAAAATAAAACTATTGGTAAAAACAAAAAGCAAAGTGATATGTCCACAATCATGTGGGAACTAAACAAGAAACTATTAAAAACACCCTTGTTCAAGAGCTAGGTTAATATATCAATGCTGCCCAATGTGATATATAGATTTGTAAAATATTTATGAAAATACCTATGAAAGTATTGGACAATTATTAAAATATTCTAAAATTCCTATGGAATCTCAAAGGATCAAAAAATTGTTTGAAAAATATTGGAATAAAAAACAAAGTTAGAGGCATTATACTTTCTAATTTCAAAATATATTACAAAGCTATGTTATTTAAAATAGTATGGTACCAGCATGAAGACAGAGATGATGGAACAGATTAGAAAACTCAGAAATAAACCCTCATGCATATAGTCAACCTATGATCAGCAAGTGTTCTAAAACATCACAATGGGAAAAGGACAGTCTCTTCACAAATCAAAGTTGAGAATATTGGAAATTGAAAATTGAAGTTGGACCTCACCTTGCACTATAAAAAAACAAGAATTCAATATACTTCTAGGATAGCATTAGGGTTAGGGTTAGGGTTGCATATGAAACTTCTTCAGAAAGAATTTTATGTTTGTTATGTGAATTTGCCTGCATACTAGAAACACTGCTTCAGTTCTCAGAGAAAAGCAAGTTTGTATTCAACGCAGTTTGTCCCTTGTCAAAGTCATTCTAAATATCTCCTGATGGAAGTTCTTTATGCAATAACATTGTATTTATGTGTGGTTTTTAGGAAACTCTACTACCTACTTCAGGTCTCAGAGAAAAGCAAGTTTGTTATCAATGCAATTTCTTACTTCTTTGTGTAAGTCACCATATTTGTCCTTGGAAATTCTGTATGAAAGTACTTACTATTTCTTATGTGTGATTTACAGGAAACTCTAAACACAGTTTCACTTTTCAGAGAAGAACAAGCATATATTCAATGTACTTCTAGGATAGTTAGGTTTAGGGCTTCGCCATAGGGTTCAGGGTTTAGAGTTAGGGTTAGGGTAGGGGTTGCATCTCAAAATACTTTAGAAAGAACTTTATGTTTGTTAAGTGAATTTGCCTGCATAATACAAACACTACTTCAGTTCTCAGAGAAAAGCAAGTTTGCTCTCAATGCGGTTTGTCGTTTCTCTGTCACAGTCATTGTAAATATTTCCCTTTGGAAGCTCTTTATGAAATAACATTGTATTTATGTGTCTTTCCTAGAAAACTCTACTAAGTGCTTCAGTTCTCAGAGAAAAGCAACTGTGTACTCATCGCACTTTGTCACTTCTCTGTGTAAGTCACTGTAATTATTTCCCTTTGGAAGTTCTTTATGAAATAACTTATTTTTTTGTGTGTGTTTTCTAGGAAAATTTCAAAACTGCTTCAGTTCTCAGAGAAAAGCAATGTGTTATCAATGCAATTTCTCACTTCTTTGTGTAAGTCTCTGTAAATATTTGTGCTTGGAACTTCTTTATGAGAGTTTTACTGTTTCTTAAGTGCAATTTACAGGAAACTCTAAACACAGTTTCAGTTTTTAGAGAAAAGCAAGCGTATTTTCAATGTACTTGTAGGATAACATTAGGATTAGTGTTAGGGTTTCACCTTAGGGTTAGGGTTAGGGTTATGTTTAGGGTTTCCAATGAGGTTCAGGGTTTCTAGTTAAGGATAGGGTTAGTGTTGTATATGGAATTTCCTTAAAAAGAATTTTATATTAGTTATGTGAATTTGCCTGCATACTATAAACACTGCTTCACTTCTCTGAGCAAAGCAAATGTGTACTCAATGCACTTTGTTATTCCTTTTTCAAAGTCACTGTAATTATTTCCCTTTTGAAGTTCTTTATGAAATAACTTATTGTATTTATTTGTGTTTTCTAGGAAACCCTGCAAGCTTCTTCAGTTCTCAGAGTAAAGTAAGTGTGTCATAAATTCAATTTATCATTTCTTTATGTAAGTCTCTGTAAATATTTGCACTTAGAATGTCTCTACAAAAATATTTACTGCTTGTTATGGGCAATTCACAGGAACCTCTAAACACAGATTCACTTTGCAGAGAAAAGCAAGAGTATATTCAATGTACTTCTAGGATAGTGTTAGAGTTGAGGTTAGGGTTCGGGTTGAATATGGAACTTCTTGAGAAAGAACTTTATGTTTGTTATGTGAATTTGCCTGCATACTATAAACATTGCCTCAGTTCTCAGACAAAAGCAAGTGTGTACTCATCGCAGTTTGTCACTTCTTTGTCAAAGTCATTGTAAGTATTTCCTGTTGGAAGCTCTTTATGAAATGACATTGTATTTATGTGTATTTTCTAGGAAACTCTACTACCTGCTTCAGTTCTCAGAGAAAAGCAAGTGTGTATTCAACACATTTTTGTCACTTCTTTGTGTAAGTCAGTGTAATTATTTCCTTTTGGAAGTTCTTTATGAAATAACTTATGTATTTATGTGTGTTTTCTAGGGAACTCTACAATCTGCATCAGTTCTCAGAGAAAAGCAAATATGTTATCAATGCAATTTCTCTCTCTTTGTGTAAGTTACTGCAAATACTTGTTGTTGGAACTTCTTTATGAAAGTATTTACTGTGTCTTACGTGAAATTCACAGGAAACTCTAAACACAATTTCACGTTTCAGAGATAAGCAAGCATATATTCAATTCAACATAGTTTCACTTTTCAGAGGAAAGCATGGGTACCTTCAATGTAGTGTTAGGGTTAGGGTTACATATGGAACTTCTTGAGAAAGAATTTTATGTTTTTATGTCAATTTGCCTGTATACTATAAATCTTGCTTCACCTCTCAGAGAAAAACAAGTGTATACTGAATGGACTTTGTCTCTTCTTTGTCAAAGTCATTGTAAATATTTCCCGTTGGAAGCTCTTCATGAAATAACATTGTATTTATGTGTCTTTTCTTGGAAAATCTACTAATACCTTCAGTTGTCAGAGGAAAAAAGTGTGTACTCAATACACTTTGTTTCTTCTTTGTCAAAGTCATTGTAAATATTTCTGTCTGGAAGCTCTTTATGAAATAACCTTGTACTTATGTGACTTTTCTGAGAAACTCTACTAACTTCTTCAGTTCTCAGAGAAAACCAAGTGTGTACTCAATGCACTTTGTCGCTTCATTGTTTAAATCACTGTAGTTGTTTCCTTTTGCAAGTTCTTTATGAACTAACATTGTTTTTATGTGCGTTTTCTAGGAAACTCTACAAACGACTTCAGTTACCAGAGAAAAGCAAGGGTGTTATATCAATGCAATTTCTCACTTCCTTAAGTCACTGTAAATGTTTGTGCCTCAAACTTCTTTATGAAAGTATTTACTGTTTCTTATGTGCAATTGACAGAAACTCTAAATACAATTTCACGTTTCAGAGAAAAGCAAGCATATATTCAATGTAATTCTAGGATAGTGTTAGGGTAAGGGTTAGGGTTAGGGTTGGATATGGAACTACTTTAGAAAGAACTTTATGTTTTTATGTGAATTTGTCTGCATACTATAAACACTGCTTCAGTTCTCAGAGAACAACTTTGTAGTGAACACACTCTGTCGCTTCTTTGTCAAACTCATTGTAAATATTTCCCTTTGGAAGTTCTTTATGAAATAACATTGTATTTCTGTGTCTTTTCTAATAAACTCTACTAGCTACTTCAGGTCTCAGAGAAAAGCAGGTTGTACTCATGTAGTTTGTCACTTCTTTGTGTCAGTCACTGTAAATATTTCCCTTTGGAAATTCTTTATGAAATAACATATTGTATTTATATGTGTTTTGTAGGAAACTCTACAAACTGCTTAAGTTTTTTGAGAAAAGTAAGTGTGTTGTCAATGCAATTTCTCACTTCTTTGTGTAAGTCTCTGTAAATATTGATGCTTGGGACTTCTTTGTGAAAGTATTTTCTGTTCCTTATATACGATTATCAGGAAACTCTAAACACAGTTTCACTTCTCAGAGAAAAGCAAGCATATATTCAATGAACTTCTAGGATAGTGTTAAAGTTAGAGTTAGGGTTAGGGTTGCATATAGTGCTTCTTTGGAAAGAACTTTATGTTTTTTTTTTTTTTTTTTTTTTTTTTTGAGACAGAATCTCACTTTATTGCCCAGGCTAGAGTGAGTGCCGTGGCGTCAGCCTAGCTCACAGCAATCTCAAACTCCTGGGCTCAAGCAATCCTGCTGCCTCAGCCTCCCAAGTAGCTGGGACTACAGGCATGTGCCACCATGCCCGGCTAATTTTTTCTATATATATTAGTTGGCCAATTAATTTGTTTCTATTTATAGTAGAGATGGGGTCTCGCTCTTGCTCAGGCTGTCTCGAACTCCTGAGCTCAAACGATCCGCCCACCTTGGCCTCCCAGAGAGCTAGGATTACAGGCTTGAGCCACCGCGCCCGGCCAGAACTTTATGTTTGTTATGTGAATTTGCCTGCATATTATAAACACTGCTTGAGTTCACTGAGAAAAGCAACTGTGTACTCAATGTACTTTGTCGCTTATTTTTGTAAGTCACTGTAATTATTTCCCTTTGGAATTTCTTTATGAAATAACTTTTATTGTATATATGTGTGTTTTCTAGGAAACTCTACAAACTCCTTCAATTCTCAGGGACAAGCAAGTGTGTTATCAATGCAATTTCTCGATTCTTTGTGTAAGTCTCTGTAATTATTTGTGCTTGGAACTTCTTTATGAAAGTGTTTATTGTTTCTGATGTGTGATACACAGAAAATTCTAAAAAAATTTCACTATTGAGAGAAAAACAAGTGTATATTAAGTGTACTTCTAGGATAGTGTTAAGGTTAGGGTTAGAGTTACTGTTGCATATGGTATTTCTTTGGAAAGAACTTTGTGTTACTTATGTGAATTTGCCTGCATAATACAAGCACTGCTTCAGTTCTCAGAGAAAAGCAAGCTTGTAGTAAATGCAGTTTGTCACTTCTTCATCAAAGTCATTGTAAATATTTCCCTTTGGAAGCTCTTTATGAAAAAACATTGTATTTATGTTTATTTTCTTGGAAACTCTACTAAATGCTTCAGGTCTTAGATAAAAGCAAGTGTGTTATCAAGGCACTTTGTCACTTCTTTGTGTAAGTCACTGTAAATATTTGTGCTTCAAACTCTTTATGAAAGTATTTCTAGTTTCTGAACTGCGAGTCACAGAAAACTATAAACACAGTTTCACTTTTCTGAGAAAAGCAAGCGTATATTCTGTGTCCTTCTAGGATCTTGTTAGGGTTAGGGTTACTGTTGCATTTCATACTTCTTTAGAAAGAACTTTATGTTAGTTATGTGAATTTGCCTGCATAGTATAAACGCTGCTTCAGTTCTCAGTGAAAAGCAAGGTTGTAGTGAATGCAGTTTGTCGCTTCTTTGTGAAAGTTATTGTAAATATTTCCCTTTGGAAGCTCTTTATGAAATAACAGTGTATTTATGTAATCTTTTCTAGGAAACTCTACTAACTGCTTCCGTTCTCAGAGAAAAGAAAGTGTGTGATCAATGCAATTTCTCACTTCTTTGTGTAAGTCACTGTAAATATTGGTGGTTGGGACTTTTTGATGAAAGTATTTACTGTTTCTGATGTGTGATTCACAGAAATCTCTAAGCACAGTTTCACTTTTCAGAGAAAAGCAAGGGTATATTCAATATACTTCTAGGATAGTATTAGGATTAGGGTTAGGTTTAGAGTTGCATATGGAACTTCTTTAGAAAGATCTTTATGTTTTTTTATGTGAATATCTCTGCATACTATAAACACTGCTTCAGTTCTTCAGAGAAAAGCAAGTGTATACTCAACACACTTTGTCGCTTCCTTGTGTAAGTCACTGTAATTATTTCCCTTTGGAAGTTCTTTATGAAATAACTTATTGTATTTGTGTGTGTTTTCAAAGAAAATCTGCAAACTGCTTCACTTCTCAGAGAAAAGCAAGTGCGTTATCAATGCCATTTCTCGCTTGTTTGTGTAAGTCACTGTAAATATTTGTGTTTGGAAATTTTTACAAATGTATTTACTACCTCTGATGTGCAATTCACAGAAAACTCAAAACACAGTTTCACTTTTCAGAAAAACACAAGCATAGATTCATTGTACTTCTAGGATAGTGTAAGGGTTAGTGTTAGGGTTATGGTTGCATATAGTACTTCTTTAGAAAGAACTTTTTGTTGGTTATGTGAATTTGCCTGCATAGTATAAACCCTGCTTCAGTTCTCAGAGAAAAGCAAGTTTGTAGTAAATGCAGTTTGCCGCTTCTTTGTCAAAGTCATTGTAAATATTTCCGTTTGGAAGCAGTTTATGAAATAACATTGTATTTATGTTTCTTTTCTTGGAAACTCTACTAACTGCTTCAGGTCTCAGAGAAAAGCAAGTATACTCAATGCGCTTTGTCACTTCTTTGTGTAAGTCACTGTAAATATTTCCCTTTGGAAATTCTTTATGAAATAACTTATTCTATTTATATGAGTTTTGTAGGAAACTCTAAAACGTGCTTCAGTTCTCAGAGAAAAGCAAGTGTGTTGTCAATGCAATTTCTCACTACTTTGTGTAAGTCACTGTAAATATTGGTGCTTGGGACTTCTTTATGAAAGTGTTTAGTGTTTCTTATATGCAATTCTCAGGAAACTCTAAACACAGTTTCACTTTTCAGAGAAATGCAAGCATATATTCAATGAACTTCTAGGCCAGTGGTAGGTTTAGGGTTAGGGTTAAGGTTAGGGTTGGGTTAGGGTTGCATATGGTACTTCTTTAGAATGAACTTTATGTTTGTTATGTGAATTTGCCGGCATACTATAAACACTGCTTGAGTTCACAGAGAATAGCAACTGTGTATCAATGTACTTTGTCACTCCTTTTCATAAGTCACTGTAATTATTTCCCTTTGGAATTTATTTCTGAAATAAATTATTATTTATATGTGTGTTTTCTAGGAAACTCTATAACTCCTTCTATTCTCAGAGAAAAACAAGTGTGTTATCACTGCAATTTCTTGCTTCTTTGTGTAAGTCACTGTAAATATTTGTGCTTCAAACTTCTTTATGAAAGTATTTACTGTTTCTGATGTGCGATTCACAGGAAATTCTAAATACAGATTGAAACTTTACAGAGAAAAGCAAGGGTAAATTCAGAGTACTTCTAGGATAGTGTTAGGGTTAGGGTTAGAGTTACAGTTCCATATGGTACTTATTTAGAAGGAACTTTATGTTAGTTATGTGAATTTGCCTGCATAGTATAAACACTGCTTCAATTCTTAGAGAAAAGCAAGTTTGTTGTGAACGCCATTTGTCGCTTCTTTGTCAAGGTTATTGTAACTATTTCCCTTTAGAATCTCTTTATGAAATAACATTGTATTTCTGTGTCATTCCTAGGAAACTCTACTAACTGCTTCATCTCAGATTAAAGCAGGTGTTTACTCAAAGCACTTTGTCTATGCTTTGTGTAAGTCACTGTAAATATTCATGCTTGGAACTTCTTTATGGAAGTATTTACTGTTTCTTATATGGGATTCTCAGAAAACTCTAAACAAAGTTTCAGTTTTCAGAGAAAAGGAAGTGTATAATGAATGTACTTCTAGGATAGAGTTAGGCTTAGGGTTAGGGTTATGGTTGCATATAGAACTTCTTTAGAAAGAACGTTATGCTTGTTATGTGAATTTGCCTGCATACTATAGCCACTGCTTCAGTTCTCAGAGAAAATCAAGTTTTATACTCAAGGCAGTGTGTTGCTTCTTTGTCAAAGTACTTATAAATATTTTCCTTTGGAAGCTCTTTATGAAATAACATTGTATTTATGTATCTTTTCTAGGATATTCTACTAACTGCTTCAGTTCTCAGAGAAAAGGGGGTGTGTACTCAATGCACATTGTTGCTTCTTTGTGTAATTCACTGTAAATATTTCCCTTTGGCAGTTGTTTATGAAATAACTGATTGCATTTTTGTGTGTTTTCCAGGAACTCCACAAACTGCTTCTGTTCTCAGAGAAAAGGAAGTGTGTGGTCAATGCAATTTCTCACTTCTTTATGTAAGTCAGGGTAAATATTTGTGGTTGGAACTTCTTGATGAAAGTATTTATTTTTGTGATGTGCAATTCACAGAAAACTCTAAACACAGTTTCACTTTTCAGAGAAAAGCAAGCAATGTACTTCTACGATATTGTTACGGTTAGTGTTAGGGTTACACTTGCCTATGTAAATTCTTCAGAAAGAACTTTATGTTTTTTATGTGAATTTGCCTTCATACTATAAACACTGCTGTACTTCTCAGAGAAAACCAAGTGTGTACTCAACACACTTTGTTGCTTCTTTATGTAAGTCGGTATAATTATTTCCCATGGGAAGTTCTTTATGAAATAACTTACTGTATTTATGTGTGTTTTCTAGGAAACTCTACAAACTTCTTCAGTTATCAGAGAAAACCAAGTGTGTAATGTATGCAATTTCTCACTACTTTGTGTAAGTCACTCTAAATGTGTGTATTTGTAACTTCTTTATGACAGTATATACTGTTACTTATGTAAAATCCCCAGGAAACGAGAAAGAAACACTGTTTTAACATTCAGAGAAAAGCAAGTGTACATTGAATGTACTTCTAGGATAGTGTTAGGGTTAGGGTTTTGGCTTCGAGTTAGGGCTTCACGGTAGGGTTTTTAGGGTTAAGGTTGCATGTTTGGGTTATGGTCAGGGTTTCGGGGTAGGGCTAGGATCAGGGTTAGGGTTTTGGGCAGGGCTAGGGTTAGGGTTAGGGTTGCATTGGAACTTCTTTGGAAAGAACATTATGTTTGTTTGACGAATGTGACTGGAAACTATAAACACTGCTTCAGTTGACAGGGAAAACAAGTTTGTAATCAATTCATTTTGTGACTTTTTTGAGTAACTGTAAATATGTATCTTTGTAATATTTTTATGCTATAACTTACTGTAACTTTGGTTCATTTTCTAGGAAACTCTAAACACTGCTTCAATTTTCACAGATAAGGAAGTGTGTTAGTAATGCACATTATCTCTTCTTTGTGTAAGTCCCTGTAAATATTTACTTTTGGAAGTGATTTATGAAATAACTTATTATACCTTATGCATGATTTCTAGGAAATTGTACACACTGCTTCATTTCTCAGAGAAAAGCAACTGTGTAAATACTTACCTTTGGAAGTTATTTAATTAATAAATTATTAGAGCTACGTGCCTTTTCGATAAAACTCTACACATTGTATCATTTCTCAGAGAAAAGTAACTGTGATATCAATGCAATTTTTCACTTCTTGTGGAAGTCTCTCTAAATGTTTGTATGTGCAACTTCTTTATGAAAGTATATGCTGTTACTTCTGTGTGAATCACAGGAAACTAGAAACTAACTTTCTGAGAAAAGCAAGCATATATTGAATGTATTTCTAGGATAGTGTTAGGGTTAGTGTTAGGGTTTACACTAGGGTTAGGGTTAGAGTTAGGGCTTAGTGTTAGGGTTAGCTTTAACGGTAAAGCTACGGTTAGGGTTAGTGTTTTTACTTATGGTTAGGGTTAGAGTTCCATATGGAACTCCTTAGAAAGAACATGATGTTTGTTGTACCAATGTGACCAAAACTGTAAACATTGCTTCGGTTGTCAGGGAAAACAAGTTTGTAATGAATGTGCTTTGTCACTTTTTTGTGTAACTGTAATTATGTATCTGTGGAATATTGTTATTATATAACTCATTGTAAATTAGGGTTATTTTCTAAAAACCCTACACACAGCTGGAGTTCTGAGAGAAAAGCAAGTTTGTAAGTAATGCACATTGTTTCTTCTTAGTGTAAGTAAATGTAATCAATTACCTTTGGAAGTTATTTGTTATTACTTATTATGGCTCTTCATGTTTTCTATGAAACTCTACACATTGCTTCATTTATCAGAGAAAAGCAACTGTGTTAGTAATGCAATTTCTCACTTCTTTGTATAAGTCTCTCTAAATGTTTGTTTTTGCAACTTCTTTATGAAAGTTATGCTGTTACTTCTGTGTGAATCACAGGAAACTAGAACCTTTTTAACTTTCTGAGAAAAGCAAGCATATATTGAATGTATTTGTAAGATAGGGCTAGGGTTTGTGTTAGGGTTTCGCACTAGCGTTAGGGTTAGAGTTAGGGTTTTGTGTTAGGGTTAGGGTTAGGGTTAAGGGCACAGCTAGGGTTAGGGTAAGGGTTTTGAGCTAGGGTTAGTGTTCAATATGGAAGTACTTAGAAAGAACATGATGTTTGTTGTAAGAATGTGACTGGAGAGTATTAACACCCCTTCCGTTTTCAGGGATAAACAAGTTTATATCCAATGTGGTTTGTCACTTCTTTGTATAATCCTATATATGTGTCTTTTAAATATCTTTATGATATAACCATTGTAACATGGGGTTGTTTTCCAAGAACTGTACACACAGCTTCAGTTCTCAGACGAAAGCAAGTGAGTAAGTAATCCATATTGTGGTTTCTTTGTGTAACTCACTGTAAATATTTACCTTCAGAAGTCATTTATCTAATAACTTATTGTACCTTATGTGTGTTTTCTATGAAAATTTACACATTGCATCATTTCTCAGAGATAAGCAACAGTTTTATCAATGCAATTTCTCACTTCTTTGTGTAAGTCATTCTAAATATTTCTATTTTTAACTTCTTATGAAAGTGTTTGCTGTTATTTCTGTGCCATTCACAGGTAACTAGAAACTGTTTAACTTTCCAAGAAAACAAAGCGTATATTGAATCTATTTCAAAGATAGTGTTAGGGTTAGGGCTAGGGTTTCACACTAGGGTTAGGGTTAGAGTTGGGGCTTAGTGTTAGGGTAAGGGTTAGGTTTAAGGGTAAAGCTAGGGTTAGGGTTAGTGTTTTTAGCTAGGGTTAGGGTTAGGGTTCCATGTGGAACTCATTAGAAAGAACATGATATTTGTTGTATGAATGTGACCAGAAACAATAAACACTGCTTCGGTTGTCAGGGAAAAATATGTTTGTAAGGAATGTGCCCTGTCACTTCTTTGTGTAACAGTAATAATGTATCAGTGGAATCTCTTTATGATATAACTCATTGCAACTTCGGTTTTTTCCTAAGAACTCTAAACACAGCTTCAGTTCTCAGAAAGAATCAAGTGTTAAGTAATGCACATTGTGACTTCTTTGTGTATCTCAATGTAAATATTTTCCTTTGGAAGTTATATATGTAATAACTTATTGTAGCTATGCGTGTTTTCAATGAAACTCTACACTTTGCTTCATTTCACAGAAAAACGCAACTGTGTTATCAATGCAATATCTCACTTCTTTGTGGAAGTCGTTCTAAATGTTTGCATTTGCAAATACCTTATGAATGTATACACTGTTACCTCTGTGAGAATCACAAGAAACTAGAAACTTTTTAACTCTCTGAGAAAAGGAAGAGTATATTGAATGTATTTCTAGGATAGTGTTAGGGTTAGTGTTATGGTTTTGAACTAGACCAAGGTTAGTGTTAGGGTTTGTGTTAGGGTTAAGGTTAGAGGTAAAGGCAGAGCTAGGGTTAGGGTAAGGGTTTTGAGCTAGGGTTGGTGTTCCATATGGAATTCCTTAGAAAAAAACATGATGTTCGTTGTATGAATGTGACTGGAATGTATAAACACCGCTTTCGTTGTCAGGGATAATCAAGTTTATAACCAATATGGTTTGCCACTTGTTGTGTAACTGTATATATGTATCTTTGGAATATCTTTATGATATAACCATTGTAACTTCGGGTTGTTTTCCAGGAAGTTTACAGACAGCTTCCGTCTGAGACAAAAGCAAGTGTGTAAGTAATAACTTACTGTAGCTTTGTGCATTTTCTATGAAACTCTACACATTGCTTCATTTATCAGAGAAAAGTAACTGTGATATCAATGCAATTTCTCACTTCTTGTGGAAGTCACTCTAAATGTTTGTATTTGCAACTTCTTTATGAAAGTATATGCTGTTACTTCTGTGTGAATCACAGGAAACTAGAAACTATTTAACTTTCTGAGAAAAGCAAGCGTATATTGAATGTATTTCTAGGATATTGTTAAGGTAAGGGTTAGGGTTTTGCAATAAGGTTAGGGTTAGAGTTAGGGTTTCATGTTAGGGTTAGGGTTAGGGTTAAGGGCAGAGCTAGGGTTAGGGTGAGGGTTTTGAGCTAGGCTTAGGGTTCCACATGGAACTCTTTATAAACAACATGATATTTGCTGTACGAATGTGACTGGAAAGTATAAACACTGCTTCTGTTGTCAGGGAAAAGCAAGTTCATAACCAATGCACTTGTAAGGAATGCGCTGTCACTTATTTGTGTAACTGAAAATGTGTATCTGTGGAATATCGTTATGATGTGACTCATTGTAACTTAGGTTTGTTTTCTAAGAACTTTACACCCAGCTTCAGTAAGTCAATGTAATTATTTACCTTTGGTAGTGATTTATGTAATAACTTATTTTAGCTATGCGTGTTTTCTATGAAATTCTACACATTGCTTCACTTCTCAGAAAAAAATAACTGTGTTATCAGTGCAATTTTTCACTTCTTTGTGGAAGTCACTCTAAATGTTTGTATTTGCAACTTCTTTTTGAAAGTATATGCTGTTACTTCTGTGCGAATCACAGGAAACTAGAAACTACTTAACTTTCTGAGAAAAGCAAGTGTATATTGAATGTATTTCTAGGATAGTGTTAGGGTAAGTGTTAGGGTTTCGCACTAGGGTTAGGGTTAGAGTTAGGGCTTAGCGTTAGAGTTAGGGTTAGGGTTAAGGGCAGAGCTAGTGTTAGCATTAGAGTTTTGAGCTAGGTTTAGGGTTAGAGTTAGGGTTCCAGATGGAATTCCTTATAAAGGACATGATGTTTCTTTTCCGAATGTGACCAGAAATACTGAACACTGCTTCGGTTGTCAAGGAAAAACAAGTTTGGAATGAACGTGCTTTATCACTTCTTTGTGTAACTGTAAATATGTATCTGTTGAATATTCTTATGATATAACTCATTGAAACTTAGTGTTGTTTTCCACAATCTCTACACACAGCTTCAGTTCTCAGAGAAAAGCAAGTGTGTAAGTAATGCACAATGTGGCTGGTTTGTGTAAGTCAATGTCATTATTTACCATTAGTAGTCATTTATGTAATAACTGTAGTTATGCAACGTGTTTTCTATGAAACTATACACATTCCTTCATTTCTCAGAGAAAAGCAACAGTGTTATCAAAGCAATTCATCACTTCTTTGTGGAAGTACTCTAAATGTTTGTATTTGCAGCTTCTTTATGAAAGTATTTGCTGTTACTTCTGTGCGAATCACAGGAAACCAGAAACTACTTAGCTTTCTGAGAAAAGCAAGCGTACATTTAATGTATTTCTAAGATAGTGTTAGGGTTAGTGTTAGGATTTTGCAATAGGGTTAGGGTTAGAGTTAGTGTTTGGTGGTAAGGTTTGGTGGTCATGGTTAAGGGCAGAGCTAGGGATAGGTTAGCGTTTTGAGCTAGGTTTAGAATTCCATATGGAACTCCTTAGAAACAAAATGACGTTTATTGGATGAATGTGACTGGAAAGTATAAACACTGCTTCAGTTGTCAGGGAAAAGGAAGTTCATAACCAATGTCCTTTGTCATTTCTTTGTGTAACTTTTATATGTATCTTTGGAATATATGATATAACCATCATAACTTCCGTTGTTTTCCAGGAACTCTACACACAGCTTCAGTTCTAAGAGAAAAGCACGTGTGTAAGTAATCCACATTGTGGCTTCTTTGTGCAAGTCACTGTAAATGTTTACCTGTGGAAGTTATTTATGTAATAACTTATTGTACCTCATGGGTGTTTTGTATGAAACTTTACACATTGCTTCATTTCTCAGAAATAAGCAACTATGTTATTGATGCAATTTCTCACTTCTTTGTGTAAGTCACTCTAAATGTTTTATTTTGAACTTCTTTATGAAAGTGTTTGGTGTTACTTCTCTGCCATTCACAGGAAACTAGAAACTGTTTAACTTTCTGAGAAAACCCAGCGTATATTGAATGTACTTCAAGGATAGTGTTACAGTTAAAGTTAGGGTTTAGCACTAGGGTCAGGGTTACAGTTAGGGTTTAGTGTTAGTGTTAGGGTTAGGTTTAAGGGTAAAGCTAGGGTTACGGTTAATGTTTTTAGCTAGGGTTAGGGTTAGGGTCAGGGTTCTAGATGGAACTCCTTAGAAAGAACATGTTTCTTGTACGAATGTGACCAGAATCTATAAACTCGGCTTCAGTTGTCAGGGAAAAACAAGTGTGTAATGAATGTGCTTTGTCACTTATTTGTGTAGCTGAAAATATGTATTTTTGGAATATCTTTATGATGTGACTCATTTTAACTTAGGGTTGTTTTGTAAGAGCTCTACACACAGCTTCAGTTCTCAGAGAAAAGCAAGTGTTTGAGGAATGTATATTGAGTCTTGTTTGGTTAAGTCACTGTAAATATTTACCTTTGCAAGTTATTCATGTAAGAACTTATTGTACATTATGCCTGTTTTCTATGAAACTCTACACACTGCTTCTTTTCTCAGAGAAAAGCAACTCTGTTCTCAATGCAATTTCTCCCTTCTTTGTGTAAAGCACTCTGAATGTTTGCCTATGGGACTTTAGGAAGTATATCCTGTTACCTCAGTGCGATTCACAGGAAACTAGAAACAGTTTGTCTTATAGAGAAAAACAACCTTATACTCCAAGTGCTTCCAGGATAGCGTTAGTGTTGGAGTCACTGTTTCGCACTAGGGTTAGGGTTAGAGTTAGGGTTTCCTGTTATGCTTAAGATTAGGATTAAGGGCAGAGCTAGAGTTAGGGTTAAGGTTTTCAACCAGGGTTAGGGTTTTCAGCTAGGGTTAAGGGTAGGGCTAGGGTTCCATATGGAACTCCTTAGAAATAACATTATGTTTGTTTTACGAATGTGACGGGAAAGTTTAAACTCTGCTTTAGTTGTCAGAAATAAACAAGATTTTAATCAATCCACTTTGTCACATCTTTGTTTAACTATATATATGTATCTTTGGAATATCTTTATGGTATAATTCATTACAACTTAGGGTTGTTTTCTAAGTACTCTACACACAGCTTCAGTTATCTGAGAAAATCAGGTGCATAAGGAATTTGCATTGTGGCTTGCCTAAGTCACTTTAAATATTTACCTTTCGAAGTTATTTATGTAGTAACTTATTGTACTTTATGCGTGTTTTCTATGAAACTCTACACAATGCTTAATTCTCTGAGAAGAGCAACTGTGTTATCAATGCAATTTGTCCCTTCTTTCTCTAGTTCACTATAAATGTTTGCCTTTTGAAGTTCTATATGAATGTATATGGTGTCCCTGTTGTGCGACTCACAGTTAACTAGAAACTGTTTAACTTTCAGGTTAAAGCTAACATACATTCAATGTAATTCTAGGATAGTGTTTTGGTGAGGGTTAGGGTTTCACACTGGGGTTAGGTATAGAGTTAGGGTTTCGCGTTAGGATTAGAATTAGGGTTAATGGCTGAGCTAGGGTTAGTGTTAGGGTTAGGGATTTGAACTAGGGTTAGGTTTAGGGTTCCATATGGAACTCCTTAGATAGAACATTATGCTTGTTGTACAAATGTGACCGGAAAGTATAAACACTGCTTGAGTTGTCAAGGAAAAATAAGTTTGTAATTATTGCACTTTGTCACTATTTGTGGAACTGTAAATATGTATCTTAGGAATATCTTTATGATATAACTTATTGTAACTTAAGGTTGTTTTGTAAGAGCTCTACATACAGCTTCAGTTCTCCGATAAACGCAAGTGTGTTAGTAATGTATATGGAGGCTACTTTGGGTAAGACACTGTAGCTATTTACCTTTGGAATTTATTTATGTAATAACTTATTGTACTTTATGCGTGTTTTCTATGAAACTCTACCCACTACTTCATTTCTCAGAGAAAATCAACTGTGTTCTCAATGCAATTTCTGTGTTCTTTGTGTAAGACACTCTAAATGTTTGCATTTGGAACATTATGAAGTATATGCTGTTACTTCAGTGCGATTCACAGGAAACCAGAAACAGTTTATCTTATAGAGAAAAGCAACCTTATACTCCAAGTACTTCTAGGATAGTGTTAGTGCTTGGGTCACCGTTTTGCACTAGGGTTAGGGTTAGAGTTAGGGTTTCGTTTTATGCTTAGCATTATGGTTAAAGGCAGAGTTAGGGTTAGGGTTAGGGTTTTCAGCTAGGGTTAGCGTTAGGGGTAGGGTCCTATATGGAACTCCTTATATACAACATAATGTGTGTGGTATTAATGTGAATGCTACTTAAAACACTGCTTTAGTCGTCAGAGACAAACAAGTTTGGAATCAATCCACTTTGTCGCATCATTCTTTCACTGTCAATAAGTATCTTAGGAATATCTTTATGATGTAACTCATTGCAACATATGGGTGTTTTATAAATATGCTACACATAGCTTCAGTTCTCAGAGAAAAGTAAGTGCGTAAGTACTGGGCATTGTGGCTTGCTTGTGTAAGTCACTGTAAATACATACCTTGGAAGTTTCTTATGTAATACTTCTTGTACCTTACATGGGTGTTCTATGAAACTCTACTTATTGCTTCATTTCTTCGGGAAAAGCAACTGTGCTATCAATGCCATTTCTCACTTCTTTGCGTAAGTAACTCTAAATGTTTGCATTTGGAACTTTATTAAGAATATAACGTTATTGCTGTGCGATTAACAGGAAACTAGAAACTCTTTATCTTTCAGAGAAAAGCGACCTTACACTCAATGTACCTCTAAGATAGTGTTAGGGTTAGGGTTACGGATTCCCACTAGGTTAGGGTTAGAGTTAGGGTGTCCTGTTAGGGTTAGATTAGGGTTAAGGACAGAGCTAGGGTTAGGGTTAGGGTTTCCATCTAGGGTTAGTGTTAGGGTTAGGGTTACGGTTTTGCTTAGGTTAATCTTTAATAGGTGTGCTAGAGTTAAGTTTAGGGTTTTCAACTACGGTTAGGGTTAGGTGTAGGGTTCCACATGGAACTCCTTATATAAAACATAATGTGTGTTGTAGGAATGTGACCACTAACTTGAAACACTGCTTTTGTTGGCATAGATAAACAAGGTTGTAATCAATCTACTTTGTCACATGTTTCTTTAACTATCACTATGTACCTTTGGAATATCTTTATGATGTAACTCTTTGCAATTTATGCTTGTTTTCTAAAGACGCTACACACAGCTTCAGTTATCAGGGAAAATCAAGTGCATAATTATTGGGCATTGTGCCTTGCTTGTGTAAGTCACTGTAAATATTTACCTTGGAAGTTACACATGTAATTCTTCTTGTACCTTTCGTGGGGTTTCTATGAAACTCTACTTATTGCTTCATTTCTTTGGAAAAAGCAATTGCGTTATCAATGCAATTTATCACATGTTGTGAAAGTCACTCTAAATGTTAGGGTTAGAAGTAATGATTCCTCTTAGGGTTAGGATTAGGGTTAAGGGCAGAGCTAGGGTTAGAGTCAGTGTTTTCACCTAGGATTAGGGTTAGGGTTTTGATCTAGGGTTAGCATTAGGGTTAGGGTTAGCATTAGGATTATCTTTAATAAGTGCACTATGGTTAGATTTAGGGTTTTCAGCGAGGATTTCGGTTAGAAGTAGGGTTCCATATGGAACTCCTTTTTTACAACATTACGTGTTTTGTAGGAATGTGACCGGTAACTTTAAACACTGCTTTAGATGTCAGAGATAAACAACATTGTAATCAATCCTATTTGTCACATCTTTGTTTGTCAATATGTATCTTTTGAATGTCTGTATGATATAACTCATTGCAACGTAGGGTGTATTCTAAATATGCTACACGCAGCTACAGTTCTCAGAGAAAAGCAAGTGCATAAGTATTGGGCATTGTGGCTTGCTTGTGTAAGTTACTGTAAATATTTACCTTGTAAGTTACTTATGTAATACTTTTTGTACCTTAGGTGGGTTTTTCTATGAAACTCTACTTGTTGCTTAATTTCCTTGGGAAAAGCAACTGTGTTATTAATGCAATTTCTCACTTCTTTGGGTAAGTCCCTCTAAATGTTTGCATTGAAACTTTCCTATGTACACAGTTACTTCAGTGCCATTCACTGGAAATAACAAACTGTATCTTTCAGAGAAAAGCAACCTTATACTCAATGTACTTCTAGGATAGTGTTATGGTTAGGGTTATGGAGTCCCACGAGGGTTAGGGTTAGAGTTAGGGTTTCCTCTTAGGGTTAGGATTAAGGTTAAGGGCAGTCCTAGTGTTAGAGTTAGGGTTTTCAGCTTGGGTTAGGGTTAGGGTTTTCATCTATGGTTAGGGTTATGGTTAGGGTTAGCATTAGTCTTATCTTTAATATGTGTGCTAGGGTTAGGTTTAGGATTTTCCATTAGTGTTAGGTTTAGAAGTATGGGTCCATATGGATCTCCTTATTTACAACATTATGTGTGTAATAGGAATGTGACGGATAACTTAAAACACTGCTTTAGCTGTCAGAGATAAACAATTTTGTAATGAATCCTATTTGTCATATCTTTGTATGTCAATAGGTATCTTTGGAATATCTTTATGATATAACTCATTGCAACTTATGGGTGTTTTCTCAATACGCTACACACAGTTTCAATTATCAGGGAAAAGCAAGTGCAAAACTATTTGGCACTGTGTCTTGCTTGTGTTAGTCATTGTAAATATTTACATTGGAAGTTACTTATGTAATACTTCTTGTACCTTACATGGGTTTTCTATGAAACTCTAGTTCTTGCTTCATTTCATCAGGAAAAGCAACTGTGTTGTTAATGCAATTTCTCACTTCTTTGTGTACATCGCTCTAAATGTTTGCATTTGTAACTTTATTATATATACTGTTACTTCAATGCGATTCACAGGAAACAAGAAACTCTTTATCTTTCAAAGAAAAGCAACCTTATATTCAATGTACTTATAGGATAGTGTTAGGGTTAGGTTTACGGATTCTCACTAGGTTTAGGGTTACACTTACGTTTTCCTGTTAGGGTTAATATTAGGGTTATGGGCAGAGCTGGGTTTAAAGTTAGCATTTTTAGCGAGGGTTAGAGTTAGGGTTTTCATCTACGGTTAGGGTTAGGGTTAGCATTAGGATTATCATTAATAAGTGTGCTAGGGTTTGCTGTACGGTTTTCAAGGTGGGTTAGGGTTAGAGGTAGGGTTCCATATGGAACTCCTTCTTTACAACATTATGTGTGTTGTAGGAATATGACCGGTAACAAAACACTGCTTTAGTTGTCAGAGATAAACAAGTTTGTAAGCAATTCACTTTGTCACATTTTTCTTTAACTGTCAATATGTACCTTTGGAATATCCTTATGATGTAACTCCTTGCAATTTATGCTTGTTGTCTAAATATGCTACACACAGCTTCACTTATCAAGGAAAAGCAAGTGCAAAATTATTGGGCATTGTGGCTTGCTTGTGTAAGTCACTGTAAATATTTACCTTGGAAGTTACTTATGTAATACTTCTTGTACCTTACGTGGGTTTTTCTATAAAACTCTACTTATTGCTTCATTTCTTTGGGAAAAGCAACTGTGTTATCAATCTAATTTCTCACTTCTTTGTGTAAGTCCCTCTAAATGTTTGCATTTGGAAGTTTATTAAGTATATACTGTTACTTCAGTGCGATTCACAGGAAACTAGAAACTGTTTATCTTTCAGAGAAAAGCGACCTTATATTCAATGAACCTCTAGGATAGTGTTAGGGTTAGGGTTCCGATTCCCACTAGGTTAAGGCTACAGTTAGGGTTTCCTGTTGGTGTTAGGATTAGGGTTAAGGGAAGAACTAGTGTTAGGGTTAGGGTTTTCAGCTATGGTTAGGGTTAGGGTATTCATCTAGGGTTAGTGTTAGGGTTAGGGTTAGGTTAGGGTTTGTGTTAGGATCATCTTTAATAAGTGTGCTAGGGTTAAGTTTACGGTTTTCAACTAGGGTTAGGATTATTGGTAGGGTTTTACCTGCAACTCCTCATCTATAACATAATGAGTGCTGTAAGAATGTAACCGCTAACTTAAAATACTGCTTTAGTTGTCAGAGATAAACCAGTTTGTAATCATCTACTTTTTCACATCTATCTTTAACTATCAATATGTAACTTTTGAATATATTTTTTTTATTTCAGCATATTATGGGGGTACATATTTTAAGGTTTCAATAAATGCCCAACTTTGGAATATTTTTATGATGGAAGTCATTGCAACTTATCGTTGTTTCCTAAATATCCTACACACAGCTTCAGTTCTCAGATAAACACAGGTGCATAAGTATTGGGCATTTTGGTTTGTTTGTGTAAGTCACTGTGAACATTTACCCTGGAAGTTACTTATGTAATACTTCTTGTACCTTTTATGGGTTTTCTATGAAACTCTACTTATTGCTTCATATCTTATAGAAAAGCAATTGTGTTATCCATGCAATTTCTCACTTGTGTAATTCACTCCATATGTTTGCATTTTGAACTTTCTTATATATATACTGTTATTTCAGTGTGATTCACAGGAAAGAACAAACTGTTTATCTTTCAGAGAAAAGCAACCTTATACTCAATGTACTTCTGGGATAGTGTTAGGGTGAGTGTTACGGATTCTCACTAGGTTAGGGTTAGAGTTAGGGTTTCCTGTTAGGATTAGGATTAGGGTTAAGGTCAGAGCTAAGGTTATGATTAGGGTTTCGTCTAGGGTTAGGCTTAGTGTTTTTATCTAGGTTGAGTGTGTTAGGGTTAGGGTTAGGGTTTGTTTTAGAATCATCTTTAATAAGTGCGCTAGGGGTAAGATTACGGTTTTCAAGTAGGCCTACGGTTAGTGTTAGGGTTAGAGTTCGGGTTTCCTGTTAGGGTTAGGATTAGGTTTATGGGCAGAGCTATGGTTAGGGTTAGGGTTTTCATCTAGGGTTATCGTTAGGGTTGGGGTTAGGGTTATGTTTAATAAGTGCATTAGGGTTACATTTAGTGTTTTCATTTAGGGTTAGGGTTCGGCGTAGGTTTCCATATGGTACTCCTTATATAAAATATAATGTGTGTTGTCGGAATGTGACCATTATCTTAAATCACTGCTTAAGTTTTCCGAGATAAGCAAGTTTATAATCAATCCACATCGTCTCATCTCTCTTTAACTCTCAATATGTGTCTTTGAATATCTTTATGATGTAACTCATGTCAACTTATGGATGTTTCCTTAATACGCTAAACACAGCTTCAGTTCTCAGAGAAAAGCACGTGCATAAGTATAGGGCATTGCGGCTTGCGTTTGTAAGTCACTGTAAATTTTTACCTTGGAAGTTACTTATGTAATACATATTGTTCCTTACGTATGTTTTCTATGACACTCTACACATTGCTTCATTTCTTCAGGAAAAGCAACTGTTTTATCAATGCAAGTTGTCCTTTCTTTGTGTAAGTCACTCTTAATGATTGCATTTGCAACTATACGAAGTCTATACTTTTACTTCAGTGCGATTCACAGGAAACTAGAAACTGTGTCTTTCAGAGAAATGCAACCTTATAGTCAATGTATTTCTAGGATACTGTTAGGGTTAGGGTTATGAATTCACACTAGGTTAGTGTTAGCGTTAAGGTTTCCTGTTAGGGTTAGGATTAGGGTTAAGAGCAGAGCTACGGTTAGGGTTAGGATTTACAGCTAGGGTTAGGGTTAGGGTTTTCATCTAGGGTTTGTGTTAGGGTTAGGGTTAAGGTTATGTTCAATGAGTGTGCTTGGGTTACGTTTAGGGTTTTCCACTAGAGTTAGGGTTAGTGGTAGGGTTCCATATGGAACTCCTTACATAAAACATAATGTTTGTTGTAGGAATCTTACCCTTAACTAATCACTGCTTTAGGGTTAGGGTTAGGGTTAGGGTTAGGGTTAGGATTTTAGGGTTAGGGTTAGGGTTAGGGTTAGGGTTAGGGTTTGGGTTTTAGGGTTAGGGTTAGGGTTAGGGTTTGGGGTTAGGTTTAGGGTTAGGGGTTAGGGTTAGGGTTAGGGTTAGGGGTTAGGGTGAGGGTGAGGGTGAGGGTGAGGGTGAGGGTGATGGTGAGGGTTTAGGGTTAGGGTTAGGGTTAGG